>CM049589.1:14215252-14453043 GCA_027123335.1 Amphiprion clarkii
TAAACACTGCTTCTTTAAACCATAAATAAGGACTAAAAACATCCATGTAAACTGAAGCCACTGTTCTTGCAATATCAGCACATATCATCCATAACAAATTAAATAAACCATCATCCGACCGATGCCCAGTATGAAGCAGGTGTAAAGCAAACCATGTGCTCAATGAATTAGATGGAAAGTTGTGTGAGGTTTTCCTGACACACAAAAATCACAAAAGATTCTTTTCCCTTTCACTGGAGTAGTCTGACACCTTAGGAAATATAGATAGATGTGCACTACCAGTTAAAAGTTTGGACACAACTTCTCATTCAACGCTTTTTATTTAATTATTTTCTACATTGTAGATTAATACTGAAGACATCAAAACTATAAAAGAATGCATATGGAATTATGGCATAAACAAAAAAGTGTTTATCTTCAGTACTAGTATAAAATGTAGAAATAATACAAATAAATAAAAAGCATTGAATGAGAAGGTGTGTATACTGGATTTCTTATACGGACTTAGACAAGAAGATCTGTATCACTCTTATTTATGTGTGTTAAACACAGCAACAAGTCTAAAGCCAGCAGCCTGTTAGATTGGCACAAAGACTGAAAAAAACTCGACTGGCTTAGTCAAAAGGTAACAAAACGACATTACCACTGGAACAAAGATAAATAACCGCTGTGAAACTCTGAAAACACGAGAAAGGCTTGAACAGCGTACAAAAGCTTCTGCAGCAGCCAAATTAGCTCTGGGTTCTGAGCCGAAGCTGTTTATTTTTTACGATTTTGAATCATCTTTGCCGCAAGTGCAGCTTTAACATGTGGAGCGCCTCAACACGGCAATATTACAGTAGGGGAGGTGTTTGCAGCCGACAGACTTTTTGGCTGAAGAGAAGTGGCTGCCAAAGTAGAACCCGGTCTGATTATTTCTACCAGTGGCTCTGTATTGCCTACAATCCCACCTGGTGATTCCACAACCGGTGGCTGTGTCTTCAGTGTACTTGCTTTGAGTAGGCATGGCAACAGCTAAGGCATGTTTTGTAGTGACGGCTACAGTGCAGGTTCAGAGCAGAGGCTTCTGGGATGGTAGAGGGCGAGTCCTCCTCTCAGGGCGAGTACCAGATGTAGAACAGAGCCTCCCTGGATTTTATAGTCCGCAGCCGTTTTCTCATCGTTCCTGAGGAAAAACAAAAGGCAAGATATCACATCAGCAGCTGCTCTAAAAAGACAACCTACAGTGTATTGGGCCATCTGTCATGTTTATGTTTGAGTCATAAATTTGCATCTTTTCTCCTGTTCCACTGAGTTCAGCTGTCAGTCTTCCATATAAACTGGCAGGTGAGCCTCTGTAAGAATATTACATCCAAGTTCTGGACTGGTCCAAGGCTGCATCATTTCAGGCAGTAAATTTGCAATACTTTCTCTAAATACTAAAGGAGACAATTGATTCATCCCCTCCCGTTGCTGTGTTTGGTGCTGGTTTAGGTTTAAAATATACCGTATCTTGATCTAAGTAAGATAAATACTATTTGAGGCATATTTCTGGAGATTTTGTGGCATTTCTTGACATTAGTATCAAAATGGAAGTACAAATTGTCACTTCATAATATGTATGAACCTAGCTGTTTGTTTGTCTTTTGCTTGTTTGCTTATGAGTTTTAACTCCTCTGTAAGTTTATAAAATCACTGACTTGAATTCAGTGATACAGGTCTGATGGGTGGGTACTTAGGCCACTGATAGGAAGGCACTGTAATGTTTGCATTTTGTATAGCACATGCCACAGAAATCTTCAATAAACACATCTTGTTAAATAAAAAAAAAAAAAAAAAAACACTAGCAAGTGACGGTGGTGATTTTGGTTATTTTTGACTATGATTGGGTTTGACAATGCGCCTGAGTGCACTTTGTTATTATTACTCTCAAGTATGTCAAGTATTAAATTAATCACAGATTATTTTGATAATTGGTTAACTGGTTTGAGCAAAAAAATAAATTAAAAAATAGATTTAGGAAGTCTAGCTTGTCATATTTGCCTATTTCACTTTTTTTTGTACTTCTATATAACAGTAAACTGTAAATGTCTGAGTTGTAAAGAAATCACAACATTTGAAGATGTTATTTTGGGCTCTGAGAAACAAGTTTTTCCCCATTTTCTTACATTTACAGATTGAACAACTAATCAACTAATTGAGAAATTAATCAAGAGAATAATCAACAATGAAAATGACAGTCCAAATACTCTGTCATTTGATGTATATTGTTTAAGTTTGTGTGGTGGCTTATTGGCATTTTTTTTACACAACTGTATTATGTGTATTATATTACATTTTACTACATTTACAGTTTCACCTGGATACAATACAGCTAGTGCTGAGCTAAACTAATTATCTTCCACTTTTCCCACCATGTCTGTAAGTTTCATCTCAAGCAGATTTGTTTCTTGGGATGAATGATACACAAAAAAGCCAGACTTTTTGCAATTATTTTTAATAGGCATTGTGATATTTGAGAGTCACAATTGCAGTGGGATTGGTCATTTTTGGGTTTTTATATAAAATGATTTGGTGATTTCTACTACAGTGTGTACCAAACAAAAATGTTATCTTGCAGCTGGAGAATAAAATTTGCAGGCCAAGGCAATGCTGTGTTTTGATACATTTTACGTTTACCAAAAAATTGCAGCTTTTTGGGGGTTGCGTATTGCACTTCAGCATACTGTGATAGTATTTCGACATATAGCTCAACCATATTTCTTTCTATTATATCAATTATATCAATCTCAAAAATTATATAATAAATGCATATTCTCATTTAAATAAAGACTAATTCATTCCCTACACAGATGCGTCCTGTAGTTAAACACAGATGTGTTGTGTTCATGAGCATTTACTGCAGCAGGATTGTCTGTGTGATTTACTTAACCCTTGTGTTGTCCTGCGGGTCAAAATTGACCCGGTTTAAAGTTTGAAAATGTGGAAAAAAGTATATTTTCACAGTGAAACTTCTGATGTCTACATTTTCAACATTTTTGGGAAATCTTTGAACATTTTTTGGTACAAAAAAGAAATGTTCAAAATGTTTCTTAAGAATATTCACACAAAAAAATCAACCAAATCCAGCAAATTTTGCTGATATATATGTAATCATTTTAGATATTTTTAGATTTTTTTGGAAAATTTTACTCATTTTTGGAAAATATTTACAAGAATTTCCTTGCCAAATTTGGGTGATTTTTTTTTCTTTAAATAAAACTTTTAAGGGAAACTTTTAAGGAGTTATTCAAATTTTCAGAAATTTGTGGAATTTTTTTGCTGAATTTTTGGATTTTTTCAGACAAAACAGGACTGTTAATAATAAACTACATGTTGTTGTTTTGGTAAAACAGCTGTCACAGAATAATATAAGAAGAATAAATTAATTGTCTATGTATGTTCTCTAAATTGAATTTCTAACATATCTGCAGCTTGATCTTACATCTGTTTTCCACTGTAGATCAACCTCTGCTGTTGAGGAGGGATCCCCTCTTTCTCCTCCACTCTTTCTTTAATCCGCTCCACCTGGATGGAAATGACAAAAATTACTATTCACTGCTCAAACACATTAAACTAAGTGTTTTCTGCAAACAGCACAAATGAAGATATGAAAAATCATCCTGTACCTTATCTGTGGGCTCTATATCAATCTCTATCTCCTTGCCAGTGAGTGTCTGTGATAAAAACATTTCAGAAGTTAATGTTAAGCAAATTATGAGATCACATAGACCAAATTACTCAGTCATAACCGCTATTAAGATGACTGGCTAATCGTAATGTTTGATATGCCTTACCTTCACTTTAATCAGCATCTTTGTTGATTTGTTTCTAGAAACTTCACTGGAGTGGGTTCAGCAATATGATAGTATGATAACTAAATCTATGATTCCACTGCCTACTGGATGAAAAATAATGTTTCAGTTGGATATTTTGGTGAGCAAACTCGACACTCCTCCTCTGTCAGAAATTCATTGGGGCGCTTCCTGTGTTTCTCACTGAATCCCACCGCCTCCTGGTTTCCGGTTTCCATGTCGACTGTTCCGCTTCACTTAAACTCGGACTAGTTTACTTATTTAATAAATGAGAAAGTGAAGAATTTCGCCTAGATTATCTTACTTTAACGCAAATACCGCCCCCACCAAAAGCAAACCCAAATTTATTAGCTAAGTACCTAAAACAATCTTTACGACATCAGCGCAACGTGGTGTAAAGTGTGTCTCATATTTGTAGTTTTTAACTGCTTGTCGCCTACAAGCTGAAGCGCTTTAAAAACTACAAGGCGGCTGTTAGTTGGTGTCCGCCTCCGTAAAGCTTCCCGCGCTCTGAGTGGAAAAGGAAGCAGTGAGGTACAGGCAGAATCAATCATACTTTCCTCACGGTAAATACTTTTTGTTGCTACATACATACGATACTTCATTCGTTGAATAATTATAAGCTTATTGCGGAATAAAAACTGTTGTAATGCTAATAAAATGCATTAAATTTAGGCACTTTATTGACATCGGAGCTTAAGAGCAGCGCTGTTCTGATGTTTGCAGTATGGTTAAGCATTTGGACACTGCTAAGCTAGCTAAACATTGACTTAATACCTCTCCACAACCTAGTAATTACAGATATGGCAACTTTAAACGCATATTTGAATGCGAAAATGATATTAGGCTTTATATGAGTTTCCTCTGAACCCTAAATGACACCGTGTCTGCTTGTAGTTACTGGTATTTTATGACCATATGAGTGAATGACGCGAGAAAGAGAGGGTGCAAAAATCAGAAAAGACGCAGCACAAAGCTGCCATTTTGACACCTGTCCTCCCTCTCTTACACAGTGTCACATTCCAGGACAGTGTTTTCTTTTTCTGTTACACTACCGTTACAACTTGTGTCCCAGATGCCTCGCATTGAGAATGACATCAAGCTGGACTTCAAGGATGTGCTCCTCCGGCCGAAGCGGAGCACACTCAAGTCCCGGAGCGAGGTGGGTTATCCAGCTGTGGATTTTTTCCACGTTTGGATCGACTGACCCAAATACATGTTTCCATTTTCTCAAACCTTTACTTTTCACTGGGACATCATGGATATGTGGTTGTTTTACCAGCTGCTGAGAGAATGAAGCACTGAAGTCATGAACCGGCATCTGTAAAAGTGAAATCATGCAGATAATTTCAAACTGCTAAAATACACATTTTACCAGTTAGTGGAATAAATCTGTAACAGCATAAAGTACACTAAGGTCTTGCTGTCCTTGTCTACTTCAGGTGGACCTGATGAGGAGCTTCACGTTCAGGAACTCCAAGGGCAGCTACAGAGGGATCCCCATCATCGCTGCTAACATGGACACTGTGGGGACCTTTGAGATGGCCCTGGCTTTGCATCAGGTATGCTATGCATCATATGGGGTGTGTAGACATTTTTAATGTTTTATATTAGGGCTGGAACTATCAGTTATTTTAATTATTAATTATTCTGTAGTATTTTCTCGATTAATCGGTGTTCATTGTTTCCCAAAGCCTCAAATATCTTGTATTTTTCCACAACCCAAAGCTATCCAGTTTCCAGCTTTAGTGGAGTAAAGCAACACCATTTTATTTGCCCTAGTACAAATATTGTTTCTGTGTCACTCGTAGGAAGGAAAGATAGTAGTCAAGCAAAACCGGTAATTGAACCTAAGCTGTCAACACTAATGCCTAATATTCCCTGTATTACATAGCAGTCTAAAGACCAGATTAAAAATTACAGGCAACCAATCTTTTCTGATAATATTTTCCAGATACCAGAAATTAAATTTAGTTGGTTTCTTTGGGGCATCTTTACGTCTATGTGTGTAATCATAATACATAACACAAACTGCTGTCTGTTAATTCACAATCCTGATGTCCTTTTTTAGGCAGGAAAAGGTGACAAGCACCTTCAATACTGGAAAAAAAAACACAAATGTAATTTTCTTTTTGTTGCTTTCACAAAAGATGCTCCATTTAATGTCACTGCACCATCTTCAGTCAACCATCTGAGCCAGAATTTTACTACTACCTGTTCTCCTACATGAAGATTTGAAGATCCTTATTAATGTGTTGTTCTTTGTTTCTTCCACAAGTTCACTCTCTTCACTGCGATCCACAAACACTACTCAGTGGATGACTGGCAGGAGTTTGCAACAAAGCATCCTGAATGCCTGGAGGTGCCTAAGCAGTTCATTATCATGTAATCTGTTATTGAGAAGACCTTGTAAATGGTGGAATTTAGTATGAGACAGCTCTGTCCCTTCTCTGTTTCTTTCTCAGAGTGTAGCAGTCAGCACAGGGACTGGCGAGGGTGACTTTGACAAGATTTCAGCCGTCGTGGCGGCAGTGCCAAAGCTGAAGTACATCTGTGTGGACGTGGCAAACGGCTACTCTGAACATTTTGTCCATTTTGTCAAAGATGTCAGGCAAAAGTTCCCGTCACACACTATAATGGTCAGTAGATATCTGTTAATGCCTTTAAACTACAGTGTGTGGAACCGGACAACTGGGATAAGGAATTAATAAATTGTGTGTTTTTGTCAGGCAGGAAACGTGGTGACAGGAGAGATGGTGGAGGAGCTGATCCTCGCTGGTGCTGACATCATCAAAGTAGGCATCGGACCAGGTGATCACAGCATCACACACTGTTGCTCCTTACAGTCACATAATATTAGCTTTAGTTTTGGGTTGGCCATGATGTTGCAACAGAAAAAGCCATCATGAGCTGACAGATTTATCCGATACATTTGTAAATGCATTACACGCGCTTTCCTGTGTCTCCACTGGTAGGCATTCATGTTTGCTACAGACACCAAACTGCTGTTTCCTGTTTGACTGCAGACGAGTCATCTCTTGACTGTTTCTCTTCCTCTGCAGGTTCTGTCTGTACCACCCGCAAGAAGACAGGGGTTGGTTACCCTCAGCTCAGTGCTGTGATTGAGTGTGCAGATGCAGCCCACGGCCTGGGTGGCCACATCATCTCTGTGAGTGACTTTGTGTTTTAGTAATCCAAGCATGACATTAGAATTTCTGCACAGTCACTGTCTAGAAGTGCTGTTGAGGGATTTTTAAGAACAGCTTTTTTTTTTTTTTAGTTAAATGAGAAGATTGATAACACTCAGGTATATAGACTTTATCCTGTAGGGGGTCACAGGGGTTTGGAGCTGACATTGTCTATTGCAGATCTACCACAAATAAGCACTGAATATTCATATTGACTAGACAAAGTGTTACCAATCCTCTCATCTAACTCAACTGAATAATCTGATAAGCTGAACTATACCTTTCAAATGAGGCTTATTATACACATTACTGATCATTTATTTGTGTTTAATTTAATTGGCTATCTCACGCCTGTTAGCGTCTTTATTCTACTTGTATGGTACTTATTGGTTTTCAAGGAAATTTGTTTGAGTTGTAACCCTGAGAATGTGCAACTTTTTCTTTTGCTCCTGGCTAAACAGTAACACTCATAACATGTTGTTTTGTTTGTCTTTTCCCCTCTCTTCTCCGTCACAGGATGGGGGATGTACATGTCCAGGAGATGTCTCAAAGGCTTTTGGTAAGTCTCTGCGCTTGAAAACCAACTATTTTAAAAACGACTTCTGTTAAAACAGGCTTGTCAGTGTTTGTTGGGCTGTTTTTGTGTGACTCTCAGGTGCTGGTGCAGACTTTGTAATGCTGGGTGGTATGCTGGCTGGCCACTCAGAGAGTGCAGGTGAGACCATTGAGAAAAACGGCAAGAAATACAAGCTGTTTTATGGCATGAGCTCCGACACCGCGATGAAGAAACATGCAGGAGGAGTGGCTGAGTACAGGTCAGTGCCGGTTATTGTGGCATACAAGAGAAAAAATACCTGTTTTGTGGTCAGTGTTAAACATTTTTCCTCTGAGAGCAATTCTTTCATTGTGTGTTTCTTGCTTCAGAGCGTCAGAAGGGAAGACAGTGGAAGTTCCTTACAAAGGTCCCGTGGATGTGACAGTGCGAGACATCCTGGGAGGGGTCCGCTCCACCTGCACCTATGTTGGGGCCGCCAAGCTGAAGGAACTGAGCCGCAGAACGACCTTCATCCGGGTCACCCAGCAGCTCAACACCGTCTTTGGAAACGACAGCTGAGCGTCCAGCTCGAGCTTCAGATGGAAACAAGTTTGCGACACTGCCTGTCTGACTCCAAGATGCTGTTTGTGCATTGGTCATGTGTAAACACAAGCGAACAGACACGTATAGTAATACTTAAATACTGTCCTTTTAATCCCTATTAATGGTTGGGTTTTTTTGGTGCAAGTTTAATTTGTGTGACTTAAAATTTCATGCAGTTTTATTATTTTATGTTGGACTTTGTTCACATTAACGGAAATATTTTTAGCACATAAACTCTGAGTCGCATTAGACTGAATGTTTTAGTCTTTTTTCACGAAGCCACCAGCTGTTAGTGGCCAGCGTGTCTCTAAACAGCAGCATGTAAGCTAGAGCACTAACTCTCGAGCTCTTATCGCTCCAATGCAAAGTTCTTAGCTGTTCTTCTTACATCCATGCAAATATGTGGCTGTTTGGAAACAGCATCTGCAACACGTCTCAGTGCTCTGTGCCGAGCTCATACTCCAAGCCTTTGTCACCAACATAGAAAATTATTGCAAATGTCTTAAATTATTTATAAAGCCTATATATGTGCATATGTATGCAACTGCTGTAGCTAATTTGGTATTTTTTTCCTCGAAAAATCAATCATTCCATTATGCTTGTTTTGCACTTTACTGATTTTTAATTGGACAGTCTAACATTAGTCTGCCTTGCTGTCTCATAGAACAGTTTTGAGACTTCAGTGTTATACATTAGCACACTGAGTACAAGTACAATATGGGAGTACAGACAGTATATAGTAATGAAATGCTGAATTCATAGCAGAGGTGTTACTGAATATGAGTATACTTGCACCTTTTTGTATTCCGTGGCTCTAGCTGCTCTGTAATGATACCAAAGTTTGCGTTGGTTTATTTTGTACACATTCAAGGCTTCATTTATGATTCATTATAGCTGTTCAAGTTGGCAGTCATTCCTTAGGAGTTAGTTTTGGATGTTTTTTTACCATGAGTCCTGCGTGTAGTTAAATTTTTCACAGTTCATGTAATTTCTTCATTTCCAGCTGTTTTTATGTGATGTGCATTGTTTCATTTTCTTATTGTCACCCATTGGTGTCATGTGAGGAAAAAAAGGATTGCTGTTATGTTGCCAAAACATGAAATGAAAATGCTGGGTTGTCTCTTCACATTTTAACCAGTCAATAAAAAACGTTCCACATCTCATAATTTGCATGGCTTTATTAATGATTACATCATTTACAGTGTAGATATAAAACATGTATTTTTTTTCCTTCTTGCTATTCTGACTTCATAAAACCAAAGCAAAAGATCCTGTATAATGTGCGGGTAATGATGCATTCACAACCAGTAGATGGAGACAAACACCTGAAACTGGCAGCCAGAAAAACGGGAGCAGTATTATTACTGTTACAACAACATAGAAGCAAATGCCACAACAAAATATTATTTCAACTGAAAGAAATTAAGCTGAAGTTATTATATTGACTGTACTTTATAATGTGTTGCTGATATACTTAGAACTTTCACCTCAGGAGTTTGTCCCTTATGTTGCATCACATTGTATTAAGTTGACAGCAACCACCAATCAACTGCATTAATACTTAGCAGTGTCGGTGAAAGTGACAATCAACAAAATCCCACCAATTAGAAAAGCTCACACACCAGCTCTGTGATTAATGGACCACCAAGAATTCTTCCACAAGAACAATTACCCTCATAAGAGCGGCAGGTCATTGTGTCATTGAAGACATTTCCATGCTTGTTGTAACTTTTCCCACATGAACAGCGCCACTGCTGCTGGGTCACTGCCTGAAAATTTTCCTTTCCCAGTTGGACAAATGGGACCAGGTCCCAGTTGTTCAGGCTCATCTTAATGGTGATTATTTCTTCCCTACGGTGCTGTCCAGTTCTGCTGAAGAAGGACAGCGTGGAGGCAACAAAGTTCCAAAACACCTCCACTGTCTCAGGTCGTGGTTCAGCCTCGTCTCCATTCTCTCCTTGATATGTGATTAAAGAGGAAGAAACCCTGAGTTTCTGTCCCGTTTTGGTCGTGATAGTCTCCTGCAGCCCCGAACCTTCTGATGCATCAGCACAGCCATTTAGTTCTGTTGTTACAGAACTCAGCTGGTTGTCTTGGCAGGACAGTCCATAGACAGGTGCATTTTTCAGGTTTTTTGGAGACTGTTTGTCACACAAGCCAATCATCCAGTCAGAATCTTCGGAAAGATTCACCACCCACCTCTGAAAGTTGGAAACTGCGTGGGTGCCACAGATTAGCAGAGTGGCTGAGCAGTTCCCCAGCCAGCTGTTATAGAAAACCTTTGTCTTGTCTTTGGACAGTGACATGCTAGGACCTGTAACTTGCGGGTCAAAGGTCAGGTCTGAACCAGTGCCAAAAATGTCCTGATGGTTTTCAGGGTCAACCAGAGTCAACAGGGATCCCCAGAAGTCGGACGCTTGCTCCGTCATCTTTTCACCACCCTCTATTATCTCCTGCACCAGTTTGTCTCGATGGCTGCCAGGCTCCAGGCCTTTCCTCAGATCCACAGCTTTGGCCTTCTCCACATCCTGATGCACCTGAGAATACATCTGCAGGAACCTGAAGGTGTCCTTCTCCTTCTGTGCTGCTTGCATGCTGATCCTGCTGGTTTTAATTGACACCATGCGAGCCAACACTGAACTCTGGACACTGCTCAGAGAAATGTCACGCAGGTTAGTCACAGCCTCAATCAGACGCACACTACAGCCACCCAGCTTCTCTCTTTCACTCTTCTCCCACTTTTCCAGACTCACGTTCTCATTGTCTGCTTTCACCTGTAAGGCCTGCTGATCTGCTCTCAGCTTTTCCATCAGCTCTTTGTGGGCTGTGGAGAAGGTCTTCATGTTGTGCAGGCGGTGCTGGTCTTCAATGGCGCAGGAAACGCACACACAGGTCATGTCATCCAAGCAGTAGTACTCCAGGAGTTTGCCATGCTGAGGGCATTTAGTGGTTCCACATAAAGCCATGGGCTCCGTCAGAGGATGAGTCTGAAGCAACACCGGGGTGGTCAGGTGGACCTGGAGGTGCTGGCTGCACATGGAGATCTCACATTTCATGCAGGTCTTCCGTGCTGGTTTCCTGTCCTCCTCTGTGCACATGTCACAGAGAATCATTTGTGGATCCTTTTGGATGTTGTCAGACATGTTTTCAGAAGCAAGAAGTCCTGACTTGATGTTTTGGAATAATATTCAGTGCTGAATAAAGTCCTTGGAATCCTTGTTGCTGTTTGGTTGACTCTTTATTGGAAGAAAACTGATCATAAAATCCAGTTTCCTAAATGAGTGGATTGTTTTCTCCCTCCTACTCTCTAGTCTCCCACAACAGCGCTCTACAGTTTTGATTTCTTCAGAAGCATTCCCACATTGCACTCACTGCTGCTGCATCAAACACTGAGAGGGAGGAGTTACACAGCTTTGACTGCAGTCATTGTGTTGAGTATCCCGTTAGGTTTCATTTCTCACAAGACAAAAATCCAACGCCCATGGGAGTGAGAATTTTTCTATCACTTGCCAATAAATTGTTGTGGATGGCTTTGTGTGTGTAAGATACTCTCTTGTAATAAAAAGCAGACAAACTTTAAAATTCAGGTAGAAGTCATCCCTTGATTATTCAGCAAAAACACCCAAATTAATTTACAGTTTCTTGATTTATATTTAGTCTTTTGGACTGTCAGATTTGCTCAACTTATCTTGAAGAAATCTACTTTCAAATTGCTCTGCGCATGTTGTCATTCCAGAGGCCGTTGCACTGACAGCACCACATATTATCTTTACCCCATATTAACATGTTCATTAAAGCTAAGAAAGAAAACATCAGATTCGGTGGTGACTGATAGGACCTGAAAATTATTATGATTAACAGACAGAAATGTGGCGATGTGGGCTGCAGACAACAACATGACTGTGAGTTACACAAGTTCAAAAAGCACCTCTGTGGTCGGTTGGGAACCAATTAACCTTCCACAAGAACATTTTGCCTGAGAAGACTTTTGATAAAAGCTTCCTCCATACTGGTATCCATCACTTGTCTCGATGTAAACTGCCCCACAAGAGCATTCCCACTGCTTCTGGCTTTGTTGTACACCAAAAATAGATGTGGCTGACGAAAATCCACTTGTGAATGACGATGACACATCAGAGCTATTCTGTGATTTATCCTCTTCCAAGCAAACAAAAGGGGCAAGGTCCCAGTTAATGGAGTCGAGCGTTAGTGTGAGTAGCTTTACTCTGTGGTGCTGACCGATCCTGCTGAAGAATGACAGTGACTGACCGATGTTCCATTCCACTTCCACTTTTTGTGGTCGGGTCATTCCTTTTGCCATATGTTCATCTGGAATGTTGATCTCCTGAAGGAAAATCACTTGCTCTTTTTCTTCAGTGGGATGTTCACTTTTCTGGTTCCTGGAGATCTTTAAAGGGCGACTTCCATCTACGCAAACTTCGTACTCTGTTGTGAGAGAAAAGAGCTGCATACCCTTGCAGCGCAGTCCGTATACATATCCATCCTTCATCTCCTTTGCATAATTTTTGTCACAGAAACCAATGGTCCAGTCACAGACTTCGGAAAGGACGATCACCCATTTATTAAAGTTAGGACAACCATACGTGGCCTGAAGGCGAAGCATGTGCGTAGAGCGTTTCCCCATCCAGTTGTTATAGAAAGCCTTTTTCTTGTCTTGAGACAGCGACATGCCAGGGCCCAAAGTCTGTGGGTCGAAGGTCAGGAGGAAACGAGTAGCACTGAACTCTTGGTGGTTTTCAGGGTCAACCAGAGTCAACAGGGATCCCCACAAGTGGGACGCTTGCTCCATCATCTTTTCACCACCCTCTCTTATCTCCTGCACCAGTTTGTCTCGATGGCTGCCAGGCTCCAGGCCTTTCCTCAGATCCACAGCTTTGGCCTTCTCCACATCCTGATGCACCTGAGAATACATCTGCAGGAACCTGAAGGTGTCCTTCTCCTTCTGTGCTGCTTGTATGCTGCTCCTGCTGGTTTTAACTGACACCATGCGAGCCGACACTGAACTCTGGATACTGCTCAGAGAAATGTCACGCAGGTTAGTCACAGCCTCAATCAGACGCACACTACAGCCACCCAGCTTCTCTCTTTCACTCTTCTCCCACTTTTCCAGACTCACGTTCTCATCGTCTGCTTTCACCTCTAAGGCCTGTTGCTCTGCTCTCAACTTTTCCATCAGCTCTTTGTGGGCCGTGGAGAAGGTCTTCATGTTGTGCAGGCGGTGCTGGTCTTCAATGGCACAGGAAACGCACACACAGGTCATGTCATCCAAGCAGTAGTACTCCAGGAGTTTGCCATGCTGAGGGCATTTAGTGGTTCCACATAAAGCCATGGGCTCCGTCAGAGGATGAGTCTGAAGCAACACCGGGGTGGTCAGGTGGACGTGGAGGTGCTGGCTGCACATGGAGATCTCACATTTCATGCAGGTCTTCCGTGCTGGTTTCCTGTCCTCCTCTGTGCACATGTCACAGAGAATCATTTGTGGATCCTTTTGGATGTTGTCAGACATGTTTTCAGAAGCAAGAAGGTCCTGGAAGAAGCTGTCGTTGTGTCCTGTCAATAATAAAATACTCTCGAATTAGTTCGCCCGTCTCTCTCAGCGTCTGCTATGAGAACTCAAGCTGGACTCATCAGCAGTTGTATTTACTGGAAAATAAACTGCCCACAGGGTAGGCTGTAAAGTTTTATAACACTACAGTAGTGTTTCATGTTTGCCTTGTGCTCATGAAAAAACATTACTTTGTCTATTCAGTCAAAACCAACTGTCAATAATCTACTACTGATAAATTCAACACCCAGTTTCCAGTTCCCAAAAAGTGCACCAACATAAAACTGATGCAGCCAAACAAATGATTTACTTTTGTTGAAACTATTGCCATTTTTAAGGCTGAGTTAATGGAATGGCATTTGATAATTCAAACTGTATCTATTTATATACACAACATTTGGAGTCAATAAAATATTACTCTTCCTAATAGTTTACTGGCCTTATTGTTCATTAGCTCATTTACAGCATAAATATGAAACAAAACATGTGCATTACTGTAAGAGTTGGGGCGCATTCATTACCAGTGGATGGCAAGCAAAAAGGTAGAAATGGTTTAAGTCATTTTTTGACAAAAAACAAAAAATCTCCCCGTGATGTTGGGCACCTCTGCTAAATTCACCTCCATCCTCAGCTGAACAGATCATGTGATTTTACAACTGTAGTACATTTATCAGGTTAAAATCTGTCAAGATCCTAACAACACGTCTGACTTAAAAAGAACCAGCTTCTGTATTAGAACCACACAAAAAATAATCACTATTTTATGAAAAGACATATTAAAATTATATTGTATTGCCTTTAGTGTATGTTCTCTGCTGGTCTCTCTTTATTTCCAGTATAGTCCGGCTAAGCTGGCCAGCTGACTTAACCAGCAAAACCCACCTGGGAAACTGGTCAAACTGGTAAAATGGGCAGCTAGTTGGACTCACCAGATGGGACTGATCAGGAAAAGCCAGTCAAGGCTCACAGTCTCTTACTCTCATGTAGAGTTGAATTTCTAATGTAAATAATTTACATGGACAATAACACTGCCTGTGATCTATTCACCTGATAATATGAAAAATCATCTTTCATCATCTCAAAATTATAAAATAATGATTGCTACTACTGCTTACTACTACTTATTTAAGAAGTAATTCCAAAAACCTGAATAAAACTGAAAATGTAGCAGTACTCCAGTTAAATGCTACTGAGACCAGTAGGCTAAAAGTGAAAAGAGTAAAATTCAGACAGGACAGTGGATTCATCTGGCAGTAATCAGTGACACACGACTTCAAATCTGTTCAGAATATCAGCAGAAAAAAATACATCATACTTACAGAGATTTTTGCACAGGTAGGAACCCCAGGCCATTCATTAATTAAGCGTATGGATAATTTCCGTGTCTTCTTGGCATTACAAGTAAAAATATTAAAACTTAAAGATGACGCTTTTCCAAGTTTACAGTAGTAGCAGCTAGCTGCTTAGCATGCTAACATGACCTGCGCTGTGTTGGTCGCAAGCTAGCTAAACTTACGTCGAAGGCTAACTGTGGTTTTCTAATAAACTGACAAAGATATAAGCGGTTCAGTCGATCACCAGCCATTCATAACGACGGTGTATGTTAACGTACACTCAATTGATATGTTAAGGCCATTAAACAAGTCGCAAGTCGTGATATAAGCTAACGTCGACGTTTAGCTAGCTAAAGTTAGCAAGTGCGCCAGTCCTAATTGTGCCGCAGACGAAGCTTCTTAAACACTGTTGCAGTTCATTTTGCGTTATGTTCTCAGTGGCTTAAATTAAAGTTACATTAGAAGGTGTTTATGCTGGAAATCTTCTTTACACGTGCAGTATATCAGTACAAAATGGCACAATTCAATGGTTTCACTTTTGAATTTGTGTTTTTAGTTTGTACATCTGTTTGAAGGGAAAATATCTATTTGCTATGTGACAGCTTCTATTTTAGTAGTTTCGTTATACTGAACAAAAACAATAATGCAGCATGGAATATTTTATTCAGTTCTGTAAGCATTTGTTGTTCCAACTCATGGCATCGCTACAATGGAAGGGACACCATTAAACAACCAAGTATGTTGGAATTGATACTGGGCAGATCAAGAGTGGGGTCATAGACCAGAAATCATAAGACCTAGTGCTGGCTTGAAGAAGTAGTAAGTAGTATAAAACTAACCAAATTAGATGCACATGTCTCCTTTAGGCAAATGCAGAGATTTAATTCCCTAGCAAATCAAGCATTTCACAAGATCAGTTCCAGAATAGTCCTCATCACTGCAACATAGTCCACCATCACCAAAATCTGTTAATAGGTGACAAATATATCATGTATCTTATCCCTGTATATGCTGGAACAATGCTAACTAGCAGCTTGGGTTCATTCACAAACTACTCAAGAACATCATGAGAATGTTTCAGACAACCAACCCTTTCTGTTTGTTTGGTTTTTGCAGGAGTCACTACCACAGAACAGAAAGATAACAGAGATCGCTGACAGAGGGCCCCACATCCCCGTACAAAAGACACTTGACACCAGTGCAGAGACTTCAACTATCTCAGATAGTAACACTGCTTCCCAGGCTTTCAGCATGAACCAGATGAGTGCAGTGTGTCTCCCCCTGCTGTCTGAAAGTAAGAAGATTATATGGGTGAAGTCTGACGAGATTGACCTACAGATGAAAGGTGCAGCAGAGCTGAACAAGGCCTTCGACAGGTTCCCATACCTGTCACACAGACAGATGGCTGCACTGGCACAGCGCTGCTCCCTGCACCCAGACCAGGTGAAAGTGTGGTTCATGGCACGACGACTTCAATATGGCATCAGCTGGGACTATAGCGATATCCATGATGTCTGGAGGAAGTTCAAGTCACCCCAGACAAATGCTCAGGGAAAGAAAGAACTACTAAACATAGTGAAGGAAAATGTAAAGGAGGACAGTGGAAAGATGAAGAGAAAGGTAAAGGTGTCTGAAGGTAGGAAGGCAGAAGAGGCCAAGCAAGAACAGAGTGCAAAGGGAGGAGGAATGAGAGAAGAAACTGTGAGGGCAGATGAGCTGTTGCCAGAGCAACCAGTGAGAAAACAAAAAGACAGAAAAGTAGAAGAAGACAAAAGCAACAAGCTGAAAAAGCGGAAAAGGATCTCAGTTACGGACAAGTCGGGAAAAAAGAAAATCAAGCAAGACAGTGAGGGTATGATGGAGGGGGCTGGAAAAATGGAAGCAAAGAGAGATGAAGTTAAGAGTGAGGGGCAAAAATGCACTGAGTCTGAGGCAACATTTTACGGCAGAAACAAAAAGAAGGCGAGAGTAAACAAGAGATTAATGTCCATTCAAGAGTCTCCTGCATGCAAGAGCTTTGCAGAGCCTGAAAAGCCATTGGATCCTCTGCTCGTACACCAGCCCCAAACCCAAACCCAAACTTTTGATGCCTCCCCACCAAGTGGCAACCAGACTGCTCTGCTGAAAGGAGATGACATTCCATCCTCAACCCCAAATATTCATAAGACCCCTGTGAACAGCGGCTTGGAGGGGAAAACAGAAATAGCAGCTTGGCAGGAGCGAGAATTGTATGCAGAGGCCATAAACCACAATGTTTTCGTCACTGACGTCGACACACTGAAGGAGCTTTTGGAAGGGGACAGTTTTGTTGCTACAGATGGTCTGTCCAACTTTCCCCAACAGCAGCGTTCTCTTGACACATGCAAGCCTCCCCCCCAGACCCGCTGCAACGCAAAGACTCAGCCTCAGCTGGCCATGATGAGGACGGCTTTCTCACACTGCCAGTATCCAGACCATGAGCAGTACGACAGACTGGCAGAGCTGGTCGGCATCCCCCGCCACACGTTGGTGCAGTGGTTCGGCGACATGCGCTATTACCTGAAGAAAGGAAGGCCTCGCTGGATAAATCAGGAGAAGTACGACCGAGCACTGGCCAACATCAAGTATCGGCAATGCATCAACGCACTGGCAAGGATAGAGCCAATCAAGGGCACTGTGAAGATGATGGTTGAGAGCAATGAAGGCTGTGATACAGAGAATGAGGCTGCAGAATAGAAATAACACACGAGGCTAAATCATTTCTCCACACCAAGAATTTTCTTTTTTTTTTTACAGAGTTGTTTGATAAAAAGTTGACAAGTTAGACAGAGTACTTTTGAATTTGCATGTTTTTCAAGTGGGTTTTCCTGTTCTACCATTACTCCTATTAGTTTGTTACCACTTATATGCAGAATTTTCAAATGATACTCGTTCATTTCCATATCAGTGAGTCTGTTCGTGCTGTGCAGATGTTTTTATTGTCGTTTAAATTAAAACACTTTAATTGTGGTTCAAACTTGACTCATCTAATGATTAGTTACGCCATAAATTACAAAATTCATTACAGCTTCATCTCAGTATCAAATAGTTACATTTTCGAAAGGAGACAGCAACATTTTCAGTTCAAAATACGAACACAATTTGGTTTGTTATCCCCAGTCATCTCTGAGCAGATAGAAACAAAGTTTGTCTGTCAAACAAAAAACATAGGACAGTTCTCGGGTACTATGTAGAATATATTGCACAAAAAAGAGAAAAACTATATTAATATTTATGACACTCATTCTCTTGTCTTCCAGTTGCATTACTCTGTTGTCACTACAGTGAAAATATTACAGGTTTTGTCTTTTTATAACCTGGAATATCTCAAAATAGAGCTTATTCCAGGTTAACCATACACTAAAACCAATCGCTACTAAGTTAATAATGATTGCAACTTTAGGTTACGTATGAATATTGCTTTGTTACTTCCAACTGGCTATGTACTCTGCCCTCTGTGGCTGCCAAAGTTCAGTGCCTTCAATAATGCGACGGATCATGGCGGCAGAGGAGATAAGCAGGTGTCCAGCAGCCTGAAGGAAGGTGGAGGCCACTCGCAGTGCTTCTCTGAAAACATGAACCAAGATAAAGTCTTATCAGTATGTTTTGGGTTTTTTTTGCTTCATAATTGCCTGCTCAAGTAACATTTAATGGTTGAGCGTCTGATCGCTACCAGAAGTTGTTACATTAAAATAAGTTATGGCTTTCTTATCGAAAAATGTTCCATCACTTGTACCTGTGATGTCATTTTCTGAGTGAAAAACTAAGGTTAGAATGACAGATAATTCATAAGTGATAATGCTGACAACTACAGCTATTACTTTTCAGCTTAAGATTACATAATAAAAACTCAAAATAAGCATAAATATAATGTGACGCACTGCTTAAGATTAAACCAGTGCCTTTTCCTAGAGTAGAGACAAGTTTCGCCTCTAGACTCCTCAGATGGTTTTATTTACGTCAAAAAGTCACAAAAATGTAACAAAAATGAATAGAAATGTCTTTTATTTATCTTTTGTTGGGATCTACTGGACTGAACTACCTAACCTTATAAAATAATAGTAATACATCAAACAAACTCCACTTCAAGCAACTAAAATTGTGAAATACACTTGATGAATCAACCTAATCATGTTTCAGGGGCGGAATTAGTGCAGAATGTGTACTTTTATTTATGGTACTTCCTCTCATTTTTCTCACTTTAAACATGCAGAACTTTTACTTGTCATGGCAGTTATATATTAGTACTTCAACTTAAATAA
The DNA here is from genome assembly GCA_027123335.1 of Amphiprion clarkii. Lineage (NCBI taxonomy): Eukaryota > Metazoa > Chordata > Actinopteri > Pomacentridae > Amphiprion > Amphiprion clarkii. The sequence goes on from CM049589.1 coordinate 14,234,592, forward strand.
AAGATTTGAACATTGCTGAAATTTTGTACAGTAATACATATGTGAATTAATAATGTTTTCTAAAATGACTTTACCACCTTTTCGCTTGGCTTACCTGAGGATCTTCTTGGGCCCCAGACACTGAAAGTCAGCACTGACGGAGTACAGGCCTTGAAATGTGGCCTTCACACTCAGAGAGCCAAACAGATCTCTGGGACTCATCCTGTAGAGGTCAAAGGTGACTCGAGCTATGTCCCTCCCAGTGCGAGGCTTGGTGTCGTCGTGGTATTTGGGCACAACTGGACCCTGGAGGGGATCAGAGACAATAGTCACAAGTGTTTATTTCACACAAAACGCATGTCCCAAAAGCAGAGACTTGCTTTCTGGTGGAGCAATACATCTGGGATAATGAATAAAATTTGGCTTCTGTGGTCAAACATACCGCCTGTGGCCTCCATGTCTGTCCGGGCTGCAGGGCCATGAGCATGATGTTATCAGGTAGGGTTATGAGAAACTCATCAGAGTCTACTTCTGTGCCATCCTCCTCACAAACCAGAGACAGAGACACTGCAGACAGGGACAGCAGCAAGGCCTGGCATACCTGTTAGAGGGACAATGAAAAACACCAAATTATGCACACGGCTGCCATGACTCATTTACTTTGTTCTTTACCAAATTCATGTAGATGTGTCAGTGGGTTATGTTTATGTATGTTTTGTGTGTTGGTCTGGATATCCACACAAACATGTATGTTTATGTGTGTATTTGTCAGTTTGATTTTGTATATATGGTAGAGGTGCAACTAATGATTATATCTATAAAATGTGGAGAAATGGTGAAAAAACATCCATCAGCATCAGCCAAAGCCCCAAGATGACATCCCCAAATGTCTTGTTTTGTTGACAAACTCAAGATATTCTGTTTATTGTTATAGTGGAAATATTAAAATGTTAGAAACTGCAATCAGAACAGTTTGACTTATTACACAAGCCAATTAATTATCATTGCATCTTTAGTAGGCTGCATGTAGCTTGGTGGTTAGCACCGTCGCCTTGCAGCTAGAAGATCCCTGGTTCACGTCCCAGCCTTCCTGGGATCTGTCTGCATGGAGTTTGCATGTTCTCCCTGTGCATGTGTGGGTTTTCTCCAGGTGCTCCAGCTTCCCCCCACAGTCCAACAACATGCTCAGGTCAATTGGTAACTCTAAATTGTCTGTAGGTGTGAATGTGAGTCTGATTGTTTGTCTCTATATGTATCCCTGTGATAGACTGGTGACCTGTCCAGGGTGTCCCCTGCCTTCATCCTAAGTCAGCTGGGATAGACTCCAACCCCCCCACAACCCTAATGAGGATTAAGCTATGTATAGATAATGGATGGATGGAAGTTATGCATGTTTATGTCACATTTTGGCCCCAACTGTCAATAATTCTTAATAATATGAAAACAATCAGTTAACATGACCTTGCAGTCATTATGACTGGATGAACTCCTTGGTTTGTATTTGGTTTAGGTCTACTGCGCCGAGTCAAACTCGACATAAAGATCTACCGTGCGTGTACAATCAGCCATCACTACAGTTGTATAGATCTGTAACTTCTCTTGGCAGCCCACACCCACAAAAAGATATAATTGATCATAGCAAGATAAGATGGTAAGCGAGAAAAATCATTTCAAACCTTTAAATATAAATAAAAAGAAATCATGTGAAATGTAAGATTTTTTAATGCATCTTCTAGGGTAAATTAAGTTCTTTGTAAGGCTTTTCAAGACATGCCCTGCTTCTTTCATAAGCTTATGCTTAGTGAAAGTATTTCACACCAAATTAGCTGGCATGAGGTGAAAATGGCATTCGATCAAACTCTCAGAAACCAGAACTGGACATGATCTCTCAGAAATATAAAGCTGTTGTGATGAAAATGGTTGTCAGATACAAACACATGCACACATTAATCTTTAAGTTCTATCTCAGCACTGAGGCTGAGGGGTAAAATGTCTTTCAGATCCACAAACAAATCAAGCTGCCTTAAAGCATTTAAGATTCTTCTTCAATTGTGGCAACTTTAAACCAGTAGCCCCCATTCCCCTTCCATATTGTGAGTGCAGTTCTGACATCATGTGATCTTATTTGACATCATCAAGGCCCGATGAAGGATGACGTTATGTTTTTGAAGTTGTCAGATTTTAAATGAGGAGCACTTGTTGACACATTCTTTATTGTAAGTAAGTTTTAATGCTTTTATCTATTTTTTGGGATTTCAAATTTATCTCTTTATATCAATCTTTTTTCTTTACAGTTCTTGTTATTGTATTAGTATTACATTATATCATGTATTTGCAGCAAAAAGTTATACCTATATCAGAATATTTAGACAATTTTCATTTTTTCCATTATTTATCATTTATAGTCTGTCTCACCCTCTCCTTCAGCTCGTCCAGGGTCCCGGCTGTGACGCCCTTCTTGGTTTCTCTGTTGTGACAACACACTCTGAAAGGCCGCTGAGGTGGGGACCACACTCGCCTGGTGACAGATCTGAAAACAGAGCAGACAGGGAAACAAAAATAGCAATACTGAATGAACTGGACTAGGTTTGAGAGACATTTTGACTTGATATAGCAGGCAAAGCTGAGATACTGCTAATGATTAAATCATAAAGCATTCGCTAACTCTGACTTTGCCTTCTCTTTATCTTTGTTTTGCTTTTTTGTTCATTTTGAGCTTAAAAAAGTAGGTTTTTCATATCTTACTGAAGCTGTTGGTATGCCAGCCCTACCCTATATAAATAGGCCAATCCCTGAAAAACTGAAAATATACAATAATTGCATATTAAATCATTGACCCATTTACTTAATTCTACCATACATTAATTCCACATCTCTTGCAGCAGCACTGTGTTGTTTGAGATCATAAAACAAGTCAAAACAGTATTAACAAGTCAAAACTAATTCTTCACCTACTTGATAAATGAAGATGTGGTATCCATGTCGTCTTCTCTCCTGTTTTGGTGTCTCAAACAGTGACAATATCAGCACTGCTTGTGTTTGACCCAGCAGCCGGACTTTGAACATGGTGATAATTCAGATACAGAAAAGAACAGGGCAAAGGGTGCATTATCAGTGTGTGTGTGTGTGTGTGTGTGTGTGTGTGTGTGTGAGAGAGAGAGAGAGAGAGAGAGAGAGAGAGAGAGAGAGAGAGAGACTCAGACACATCTTTCTTCATTTGAGAAGCAGAATATTTATTTTTGTAGCTGTTAGTGATATTCGTATATGAGATTTTAAATGAACATATAATATAATAAACAGTTTTGATGATGATTCTTAGAACTGTTTTGTACTTTTGTCTACGCTTCTTTTTAATGAGGTATTTTATTGGTTATAAATGTATCAAGCTGGACAAGCTACTCGATATAATGGTTACTTAAAATATAACTGCAGATAGATAGTCTTAAATAGGTCGGCTATGGATGTGGTTTGTTTGTTTTCTGTGGTACTCATGGTAAAATAATCTTGTTTATTTTCTGGCGTTTTTCACGTAAATTTGATCTCCTTCCTAATATTGTCGTTTCTTATTTTGAAATATTTTTTAAAAAGTTAACAAACATAACACATTAAAGCTCCGGTTGACGGGTGACTTCTGCACGTCACATCCTGGAAACCGCATTGGGTGCGCTTGTGTAAAAACATGAGAGCGCACCACTGAGCGGAGTTTCCTGTTTGAGCAGATGTTTTGTATTGACATTCCCGTAGCACCGCCCATTCGGTACATTCAAATAAGGAATTCGAGCAATTACTGTCATGTCAGTGAAGGCGGGAGGATGAGAAGCCGAACTTTTGATATCAGTATATACTAGCTTTGTCTGTCGCGGTTTCTAAATATCAACAGCGTCGTTTATAATGAACGACAGGTAACTGCAGGCATCTCCGGTGTTAGTAAACATCGGCTCAGTCGCACTTCCTAAATAACTGTGCTCACACTGTCAGCTCCTCGTCTGTTTGCTGTTTGAAGCTAACGCCAGCATCTGTCTCTGTGTTGCTAAGCTAATTTCTTAACGTCAACTTTTTGTCAGTTACCTTCCTAACGAAGTTGACTTTGATTCATTGGAATGGCAACAAGAAAACCCAAGGACGACGGTAAGTGTTCGTAGCTGGCATTGCATTTTAAATAGGATGTAAATGTTCACTGCGTCCTTTATTAGAACAGTAAACAAGAATAAAGCCGGTAAATATTGTGTTTTAGGTTGGTGCAGGTTTGACTGTCAGTGGATTCACGCAACATCCTCACCCCAGCACCTAAATAGATATGGCCTTCTTAAAGGTTGATCAGTCAGTATGTTTGACAGCTGATGGCAGCCTGCTGCATTGGCATCGATAGTTTGGCTTGATGCCAACAGTGCAACACCAAAGCTTTAAACCATAGAGACAAGAGGAGCATCACTTCCCAACCCTTGCATGATTTACTCGGAGTATTTGATTTGAATGTACTTAGTAGCCTCTGATATCTAATTTTGTCTTTGCAGATGCCAGCCTTCCTTTTTCTGCACTTCAGGTCCTGGCCCCGCCTGTGCGTCTGGTGTCTGCAGCTCTCTGGAAAGTGCTGAAGCAGAGGGACGTGATGCAGTATGGTGTTGTGGAGGAATTCGTTACATCCGCCTGCGAGACTGTTCCTGGGCTGCTCACCATGAGACACCAGGGCAAGCTGGCACTGGGACTGAGAGCAAGGGTGAGTATCAGAATCACCTCCTGAATCCCAAGCAGCCTCTAGGTGTGTTTTTGTTCCTGTCTCATTTGTCCTCACTTTGGACTCATTTTTCACTGCAATACAAAATCCTGCACCTGTATGGAAACAGAACAACAATGGCTAAAAGTGGAGAGGAGTCCAAATTGTCTATTGTGCAGTATAATAGAAATCAAATACCATAAATCCTAAAAAGAACAAAAATGTTCTTTGGTTATTTGTTTTTAAAAAAAAAAAATACAAAAATGGATTCAGATAACCATTGGAGGAAGCATCATGGCGCTTTAGGGTATAGATAGGTGATAGCTGTGATAAATGGTGTAATTGAGACGTTAAAAAAAGCAGTCATGCCTTTCAAATGTGTCAACAGGTTTGGAGATAATCAGGTTAAAGGAGAAGAAGAATTCGATTTTGATGTGTGACTCCCACAATGCTTGTTCCTTTTATCCTCATCCTCTATTTCTGTGTCAAAAAGCATTTTCTGTTGACAGATGTTCATGCGTTTCATCAGCTTTTGCCTTCTTTTCAGTTAATCTTGGAGTTGTGTACCACGCAGCCTGATGTTGAGGTGATTAAGATACATCTGGAAAGGATCCGTGTTCCTGCTGCCAGCTCATCTACTTCAGCCCCAAATGTGGTAAATTGGAGCCAAATTTCAGAAGCACACAGTCCCTCACATTTCCACTTTTGACTGTTTTAACAGTTTGGAGACTTTAAGTCCAAACAACAATGACTCTACTTGGCATTTTCATTGATTTAATTTTACTTTCATTTATTCAAACAAAGGCTGCATATCGTTTATTATCCTTGGCACCCCATGCTTCATTTTAATCCCAAACAATAAAGCAGTGGATTAGAGAATTAAACATCGCAGTATTTTTGACTCTCTACTATGATGGAAGTGATACTCATATGTTTAGGACATTGCTTTTAGTAAGTTACATCGCAGTATTTAAACTAGCAGTTTGAGCTATCAAGTCTTTGTTGAAAAACTATGAGTTAAATGTTCAAAATATGTTTAATGAAATGGACATCCATCACTCACTTGAAATATTTATTTAATCAGTGCAAGTTATATTTAAGACGTATTATGTCACCATTTGTATTGAAATTACTGCGAGCATGTCACAATATGGATGTTATGTACATCTCCCACTTTTATCACTCATAATTTCTATTTATTTGTTGATATATTTGTGTGTGTATAGCAAAGTTTTGCTGCATTGCTACTAATGGTGATGGGTGTTCTCTATTTTAATATGTTATACAGTGTAATTTCAATTTTTTGTCTCACAGAGGAAGGATGTAAAAATTATGAGAACAGTGGAACATTTCCATTCTTTTATCCACACATTGCTGTCAGACCCAGCAAAGAGGGAGCAATACTTCAAGGTGAGCGCCTCGCTTCCACTAAGCAGCACACCTAAAGATGTAAATGTCTGTTCAGATGACGTATGTAGGTCTGTTGTAATTAAAGATCTTTTTTATTTTCTCTTCTAACAGAAAGAGTTTCTTGAGGATTATGGCCCAAAGTTTGACAAGGAGCTGGAGAAGCTGCTGTGGGAGTTTTTAATTCGACTGGACCAGCTGCTTCCAGTTCCAAGCTTAGCTCAGGTAATGAGCACTTTGTAGAACATTTTCCCTTATTCTGACACATATTAGTCTTGTTTTAATGCTCCTTTCACCACTGCTTCAACACAATTTCTGTGCTTCAGCAAATGTAGACAAACATTTGGAAAAGAATATTTAGTTTGCAGCAAATGAAAGGAATGTAAAAGTAAAGTACATTTTTGTTTACAGACAGAAAATAAGAGATTATTGTTGTCTTTATGGTTTGTCTTCAGACTGTGTCATGGCTCATTAACACCCCTCCTGTCCTGGAGGAGTGTGCACGTGCAGCAACCCAACCCCAGCTCCTGAAAATTTTACTCCAGCATCAAACCTGTCTGGGTCATCTGGAGTCAGCAGGTTGAATAAGTTCATTTCTTTTTATTAATGACTGAACCAGCAAAACTTTTTGTGCAAACCCCTAATAATTCCAATAATCCATGTTGTTGTTCTGGTTTACTTTTTACAGCGTCCTTACCTCCAAACATGGGAGACTCCATCCTGACTTCACTTTCTCTGCCTCTGTCTGGAGTAGTAGCTTCAAATCAACCAACAGGAGCCAGACAGTCTCCTGTGGATCAGTCAGACGACTCCCAGACAAGAGGCAAAACCTCGTTTATTGCACCCGTTATCGGACTAATATCTAATGAAGGTGTACCAGTCATGATCTCTGCTACTAAAAAGAAGCTGCAGAGTGATCAGCCAGCCAGCTCAAAAGATTCAACAAATCAAGAGAACTTGAAATTCAATTTGATAGAAGAGAAACAAAAAGCCGAAGATAACGGGGTGAAAGAGGGCCAGGAGCTGCTGGAGGAGAAGAGCTTAAATCAAAGCAGTGGAAAGAAACGCAAGGAGCCTGACAACAGGGAATGTGAATCTGAACAGGAGACGGACGAGGAAGAAGTTTTAAGCATGACTAGATCTGGGAAAAAGAGGATACGCAGGGACAGGCAGGGTAAAGGTGACCAGAGAACAAATGAGAGCGAGGAAAATGGGGCAAATGCTGTAGGACATGAATGTAACACAGAAGTCATGGCAACCGATGTGATCCAGCTTGGTGTCAAAACGCTCCATCTACCTGAAGATCCATCGCTCCACTCCATTTTCATCTCTTGTCTGACGAGACAACCCAGAGTGGTGATTGAAAAACTGTCAGTGGCCTCAGTTGGCACTAGTGGATCTGGCAGAAGAGAAAAATCCTCCCATGAGGAACATCAGAGCCAGAAGTCACCAGTCAAAGCGTCAACACATAAACGAACAAGCGTCCGTCAGACGCTTGGCTCAAAGTTTCCTGCTTTGGACAATAAAGAGTAAGAGACATGAGAATCAAGTTCAACATACAGCTGGTTTTAAGTTGACAAATAAAATAAAAAGCATCTGATTTAGTTCAAAGTTTGTGGTTTTGTTTGGTTTTTCTGTCTCATCTGTGAAATAGTGATATAAACATGCATGTATAAAATATTGTCCGGCTAGAGATGCAGATGCTATGAGGCGAAACCTCTTCATCACTGAGCGACATGTCAGTATTTAGACTTCAATTACAAGTGCAGATCAGCAGTAGTTTACATGGAGATGTCCCTATCTTCTTTCAGTCACCATTTATCAGCTATTGAACCTATTGTTGTCTCTACCTGACAGAAATCATCCCGTATCACTGAGTGTGAGCAGCTCTCCCTCTCAGCAGCGGAGTAACACAGGTGATTTAAAGCATTAAATGAAGCCAATGCAGACATTTCTTTAAAAAAAGAAAAAAAAGCAATGAAAAAAACCACTTGTACAGGTTTTAATTCAACTGTGTTTTCTGTTTAGAGACGCAGGGCCTTTTAGGAGGCAGTGACGACTACGTGGCCGATTCTGAGGACGAGGTGACAAAGAACTTCAAAAGCAGAGTATGTATGCTTGGAAAGGCGGTGAAAAAATAAAGGAGGAGGCTCACTTTAAATGTCCATGTATGCTGTAAAATTTCTATAATGAAGGTTTTTTAAAGGAGTAAGTGAAAAGTCTGTGAATGTCTGGGTTTCACCTGAAGTACATTTTAAAATGCTTGACTTTGTCTCCCCCAGCTGTTCATGAAGCGCTACGTCAAGACCAAACACGGCACCTTTGTTCCCACTCTGAGGGAGTACTATAAACCCGGGATGATCACACACAACTTGTTGTCTGCTGGCAGTAAACAGAGGTGATGAAATGGATTGTCATGTGTGGCGTTTGAATCTAGCAGCGTAGACTCAAGACCTAATTATACGAAATGCTTCAGTCACTGCAGCAGATGGTCATTTACATTAGTTACCTTCCTCTTAAAATAAACTAGCTGATTCTGAATGGTTTAAACTTGAGTAAATGAGCTGTTATTCTGAATAATGTTGTCACTGATTATAGGAAGTGATAAGCAATTTATTAGTCCTTTACTTGACTGTGTATAGATTATTCGTGCTATAAATATATTTTAAACAGACAAGATGTAATATTCTCAGTTAATAAAGTTTTTGATATTGCATATTTTGTGTTGGAGAAAACGGTTACTTGAATTTTTCTTTCACTTTATTATGAACTGCCAGTTTGGTACAGAGATTATGACAAAAAAAGCATGTTCTTAAACTGCTCCTGACATTTAACTCATTTAATCCGTTTACATCAGACTTCCACAGCAAGATTTGGCAATATTACATGTATTTATGCACTTAAACATAATTATCTATAGCTGACACATTGTAAAATGGACATCTTCCCATTTATCTCGAAACTGAATGTCAGCTTATCACACAGACTACCAAAGTGGACATTACTGGTGTTTTTAGAGTAATCTATTTGTTAAAAAAAAAAAAAGTCCAGATTTTGATTAGAAAAGATCAGCCAAAAAAACTTGCTTCTGTGTCCTGTCTTTTAATAGCTCTCATGTTAGCTTCATTGTTGCTCTGCTGTGCCACTACTTCAGATAAAAAGGGGAAGTACTGAAAACACAAACAATCTATACAGAAACACACGATTAAGTGCAAATTTGTTTTGCTGTAAGTGGAGGTTCAGAGTCGACAGCCCATCCCTCCGGTTACTGTGATGGTCTCTCCGGTGATGTAGGAAGCCTCCTCAGTGCACAAGAATGCAATCACTCCTCCAATCTCCTCTGGCTCTCCAATTCTGGAAGACAAATGTTAAATATCACATTCAGAAATTATTACAACACACAACATTAGTGACAAGCTTCTGCAGTGTGGGAAGAGGAGTTTGGTCTTGTCTAAATTGGGATATTAAGCTAATTTTACATTGTATTTCTATTGTTTCTTCATCATACATAACACTTAGGTTATTACTGAGCTATATTTCATGTGTTAAGGTGATTAACTCTAATATGATACTGGTATGCATGCTGCTCTTGCCATCACCACTGAATAGGTTGCTGCAATATCATAAATGTCAGATTATAAAAAGGGGCAGGAGCACACTGCTCAGTTCACAGCCTTTTCTTGTGCCAAAACTACTGTGTCTTCATCAGAGCCTTGATATATAAATGTTGTTTCTGGCCATGAAAAAGGAAAAATCTGAGCTTCCCTTAAGCCAAGGTGTAGTTTACACATTGAGCATCTGTGTGGGTATAAACCTCACCTTTTAATGCTGAGCCGCTTTTTCAACTCATCGACGAGGTCTTCGTTTTGCCATAACTGGGACAAAAAAAGTAGAATATTATAGAGACTGCTGTATTAACGAAGAGTAACAGAGAACACGCATTAGGTGGCACAACAAAAGCTCCATTTGAAAATACAGCATCTGAGCGTAGGTGCGTCCTCACCGCAGAGCTGAAGCGGGTCTTGATGACTCCAGGAGCCACACAGTTCACTCGGATGTTACTCTGAGCCAGGTCAGGGGCCAGAGCCCGGGTTAGACCCAGTAAGGCTGTTTTACTCACACAGTAAGGACCCAACCCCTGCAATGGAAATGTTTGTCTTAATTCATTGGAAAGGTAAAATATCACTTTAATGTATTTGGATCATCCTAGATTAAAACACCACAGAAACACATTAAATTATGGAGAGCAAAGCAAGTCTGTCTTCAATAATACTTGTTTTACATAATGCATCATTTAATGTAAGGACTTGGTTTGCAATGTTGAGAAACAAAGTTAAACTATACTAGAGGGCTCTGAAATACACCAATCGCATAAATAACAATTAAAGCAAAAAAAAATTAATCCCCTACATGTGCTTTAATAAAAACCTTTTAATATAAATGTTTACACTCACTGACCTTCATTGGTTGGTATCCACCCACAGATGACACAAATACTACATTTCCCCCTCTAAAAGAAAAATACAGAGAGGTCAAAATTGAGTCCATTTGTTATAAATCCGGTCATCTTTTAATTTGTTACTCACCCCCTTTTCTCCATGTGAGGCACCACCAACTTAGTCATGAGGAAAGCTGATTTTACATTTACATCCAGGATCTAGACAATAGAGGAGAAACAATTATGTTAAGAATTGTTTGTCAGAAACACATAATAGACTAAAATTTGATTTAGAAATGAGTCCTGGGAGCTTGTGTCCTGTATGTACCTTGTCCCAGACCTCCTCTGTGGAGTCCATGATGCTTCCAAAGAAAGGGTTGACTGCTGCATTGGACACCAGGATATCGATGCCTCCACACTGATCTAGAGTCTAGTGCAAACACAGACTGAATTTTTGAGTTATGTTGCAATAGACCAATGAAACAGAATAGAAATGACAAATTCAGACAAGTTATATCGTGAAACACTGACATCCTGAAAGATTTTGATACTTTACTCCAAATTCCTTGATTTAGTTTGTTTGTTTTTGAAGAAGAGATCTCAGAAGAATTACAGTTTGTTTGATTTGCTTTAAACTGTGAACTGTCACTGCGTTCTCAAAAAGATGAGACATTAATCCGTCCACATGGAGACGATTTAATGCTGTGACGACTCCCCCTTGAAGTGTGCAAGCAGCTAAGAAAAGTCCGAAGGCACAACACAGAAGACTAAATAAAGTAAAAAAGCAGCACAGAATAACAGCGAAAGGCTTAAAGGAATCACTGGAGCTGGTTAACGTCTCTGTTCATGAGTCTACCATACGTAAATCATTGAACAGGCATAGTTTCCATTGCAGGATTCCACAGAGGAAGCAACTGTTTTCCAAAAAAAACATCACTGTGTGCCTGACGTTTGCCAAAGTGCACCTTAACACTCCGCAAAGCTACTGGAAAAATGTTTGCGGGCTGACGAAACCATGGTGGAATTGTTTGGGAAGAACACACGGGCATAAAAAGTTCACTGCATGCCGACAAGACAGCATCATCCCAAAGGTGAAGTGTGATGGAGAGACCAGCTTATCATCAAGGGGTACATGAATGTGTGAGTTTGTCAATGATACGAGATAGTGCCTTAAATACACTGAAGTGAAACTACTACTAAATGAATTCCCAAACCTTAATCTAATTGAGGTCCTGTGGAATGACCTCAACTGAGCTGTCCACACCAAATAACCCAACAATAAGGCTGAGCTGAAGCTGTTTTGTAGTTTTCAAGTCAAAGGGCCCACTTGCTTTCCCCCGCTAGAACTGCAAAAGTATACATTTTCTGACCGCTTAATGCAGAAATCCGAGTAATTCCACACTCCTGATGACAAATAGGGACTTACCATTTTCACCAGTTTCTCTCTGTCCTCTCCCTTGCCGACATTACAGGTGGTTCCAGTCACCTGGATGCTCTGGCTCTGCAGCAGCGCCACAGCTTTGTCCACGTTGGCCTGCCGCCGGCTGCTCACGACCACATGGGCCCCTCTCTTGCCCAGAGCCTGAGCTGCAGCCAGGCCGATTCTGATGAGATGGAGAAAACACCATGAAGGAGGATCTCTGTAGTGGACTAAACCTACTGCAGTTATTGTCACCTTACTGCAGAGGTTTGGGGTTGCTGCTTTTTTCCAACATATAGCAGACAAATGAGCAAATATTCACTGAAACTCTGTTTATAGTCCATTCAGATGATTGATGCAAACAGGTCACAATCACAGCCACTTCAGAGTAATACAAACAATCAGGGGTCAGCAAGGTAATTCTCACCCATCTGTGGAGGCAGTCACTATGGCTACCTTCCCAGCTAGACTGCTCTGAGACATACTTCTGTGGCCAGCAACGGGATTGATCCTAAGGCACCTAAATACAGACCTCAACATCACCTGAGAACAGAATAGTTTAATAAAAACACTGGTTAAGTAGGGTAAAGGTCATCTGAGCTGCTGTATGGAACAGGCTGAATTCTGAGTTATACACACTGAACGAACACTTGAACTGATCACATTCGTCCAGATACATGGTGCATTAACAGCAATGGTAAAAACTAATTCAGGAGTATTTACAAAGGTAGACTCAGACAACCTTTCTCGAGTTTCTGCTCACGCAGAGTCATATATTGTGTAAAGTAATGCAAGTACGCAAATGCGATCAAGAGCTTTACCTCACCCTGCAGGTCATGCAAAACTAAACATAAAGTGGTACAAAGGTAGGATTTGAGAAAATAATCTCCAAGTCCACTGCCTGGACTTTGGCTTCCTATGATCTATGTGCAGCTACAGTCCGTGTTTTCCTGGTAAACATCCCGCTGTCAAAATAAAAGACTTCAGCAAATCATCAGTTTAATTTGGCTGTTTTAAAACATAATGCTGCAGCCGTGTCTATTGTAATGGCGACGCTATTTGAAAACAGATCAAGTTGCTATGAAGACTGAAAATAGTTACAGTACAATTACATACTGCACGTATTTTATTTAGCATGTACAGATTTGTTATCTGAGGTCCCTGAACGCAACCAGCAAGAACGAGCCAATCACACGAGCGGTGTATTCCGGGCTGCGGCTAACTGTGCGATCTCACAGATACTGGATCGGTCTAAAGCCTTGAACTCACAGTCACGCTGTGCTTTCAGATCAGTGAAACAACCAAACCTCCGAGGAGGCGGAGAGTATTTTGTTGTCATCGAAGATGATTGAACGCCGATGGTCACAGATTTTCACGCCTGAAAAGAAGTAATTTTATAGACTGTACGCCGATGGGAAGTTTATCAGTCGTAAGAAAAAAGCAAGGTAATTATTTTACAACGAACACTGGCGTATGAACAACTCGACTTTAATGCTTTTATGTGGCGGTGCTATTGTTGTTTTGAAGTGAACGGTAGCAGCGAAGGGCGACGTAGAAAACCTAACACAACGTTAGCTAACAGTAGTAGTAGCTAGGCCGCGACAACACGGCTAGCCTTATTTTTACTAGCTACTGTTTAAACGAATCGTCGTTTGGCCTGGATAGCAGTGACAGAGACGGCTATAATCTGTATCTTTGCTAGCGAGTGCACACTACTTATTTATATACGGTGCTAAGCTAGCGCTAGCTCTCGTAGAACGGGCTGCTTTAAACGTAACGTTACTGGGCGTGGGAAGCCCAGACAGGTGTTGCCAGTCTACCTTTCATTTCTCATGTGTCTGGTAACGTATGAGTTGAAGTTCACTAACGGTGCAGTGACGCCCTCGTTGTGTTTTCAATGACTCAAGGAAAAAAGTGATAGCGCTTCTGCCTGGATTAAAGGATCCCGATGAAGACGAGGCACCCAGCCCTTGAGATGTGTCCAGAGCAGAGCCAGCTGTGCCTCGGCACCGAGTCTCTCTGCCAACAAACACGTCCATGAGAACCACTGCAGATCTCCATGGATGATCCGACTGATCAGGACCTTTGAGTTATAGTTTCTCAGAGACATAGCTGATAATCGAGCAACAATGTCTGTCTCAGTGAGTACAGTGTTTATCTCTTTTATTCATAATTCTGCATGTGCTCTTCTAGTGGTATCACGATGATGAACAGAGTGTGCAAAAAAATAAACTAACTTTGAAAAATCGGTTGGGCATGTTTTTAACCTTTGTGTGTTATTTTGGTGTATTTTATGAGGGTCCTCATTGCCTCCATTACTGTCCTAAGCCGGTCCCACATGGCTCAATGGAGCTTGGTTGTCCCCAGGGGGTTGGTTTAGAAAATGAAAGGGGGCCTGACTCTTTGGCTTTGGGTTGGCAATTAAACCCTAAACAGCAAGGGACAGATGTGCCTCTCATCCCTTCCCCCTCCCTCTCATCCTGCTCATTACCATTAAGCCCTTGTGTCCATTTGATCATTGATCCTCCCTGACTGTGCCCGTCTTTCTCTCTTCTTCATGATTACTGGCACAGCTGTGAATTTTGAGTTACTCAGGATGCTTGCTTTTGCATTTTCCATTTTTTTGTCCACTAATCTTCCTCCTGTGCTTCTGTCTCTCGCGCTGATATTTTACGAGATCTTCCCTATTCACTCTTATTCACTCCTCATTCAACAGCTCTAAACAATCAACCTTTTTATCCTCATGACTTGGCACTGCCTTGTCAATGTACTTGCTTGTTTGTGGTTTGCAGATGTGACACAAGCGAGTGTGAATTTAGGCTGTTGATTAACACCCACTTTCATCTGACCATTTGGTGATTCACTATGTAAATTACTAAATGGGTGTGTCCGTGTTGTTGATTTCTACTTTTGTGTCCTCCTCTTTCCCAGACGGTATTGGCAAAGGCGCTGTTTGACAACACAGCAGAAAGCCAAGAGGAGCTGGCTTTCCGAAAGGGAGACATCCTGATGGTTCTTGAACAAGAGAAGAGTGGCGGGCCGGGCTGGTGGCTCTGCTCCCTGCATGGCAGACAGGGCATAGCCCCAGCCAACCGCCTTCGACTTCTCCAAACTGCCCCTCCCCCAAGCTCAGACCCCCGTCGTGGTCCAAACGAAGACTCTGTCTACCTGTCGCCTGGTCCCCCGCTGACCCGGACTGCTGTCAGCAATAGTACAGACGACATAGATGGAGTATATCGCTCCCCACCAGTTGCAGGTGAGGCACGAGGAGGGGGAGCTGCCTCGAGGCCTGGGGAGCTGCGTCGAGTTGAGGGTGGGCGCCCACGCTCACACTCTAGTTCTGGCACCCGGCCCAGACCAGACTGGGACATTGGGGTGACGGGGCGCCCACGCTCACCCTCTCTGAGGGGACGAGGCACAGAAATGACAGGAACACTTTATCAGAGTCCAGCAAGTCCCATGCCTTCAGCAGCTCAGCATTCCAGGCAGCCAGGAGTTCTCATGGCTTCAGAGTCTGTGTACCTTTCTCCCAGTGGAATGCCAAGGGCTTCTGACGAACCAGAGGACACTACATATCTTGTCCCAAGAGAAACAGGACAAATGGACGACTGTTACTTGGTGCCCAAGGGTACACCACTTGCAAGTGACGACGTTTACCAATCCCCAACCGGAGGAGCTGTGGCTGGTGCTTTCTGTTCTAATGGCCCCTCTATAATCAGTGGAACCCCTGGTACACCCCAGTCCAAAGTGGGACAGGACACACCTGGGATGTACCAAACACCCACCCCTGTAGGAGCAAGCCTTCACAGGACATCAGCTACAGTTCTGGCCCACCACCACCCATCTCAGTTATCCCCTGCCCAAGCATCTCCACGACCCTTGATCAAGGGTGTTTCACCCAACCCTGTTGTTTCCAGGGGCAAACCTGGCATGGCCAGTCACCGGGGGTCTCCTTTGCTGATGAGAGGAGGACAAGTCAGGGGTCCTGGGTCACCAAATTTTGCCCGCAAGCCTCCTCCACCAGCACCTCCAGTGAGGGGAGTCACCAGGAAAGATGGACAACAAACAGCACCATCATCAACAGACTCTAACTGTGGCCCTAAAACCGCTGCTCAGGCAAACTTTGCAAACCTGAACCCTGAAGGGGACAAACAGAGGGGAATGCCTCAGAGTAAGGAAGACAGAACAAGTAATGGTCTAGAGAAAAGTAACAATATGCAGAACAAAAAGGGAGAAAATCAGGATTACTCAGATCCTGTGGATGACCAGGTATGTATGACCAGTTCTTTCTGCGGTGAAATAGTTGTTCTGGCAAGTATTTCAAATATAACAATTAAGAAATAATATAATGTTTACATGTTAATATTCATTGGCATGTTTGGGGAAAATAGCATTATGTTTACTAAGGCTTATAAAAATTGTTAAATGAGTTAGTTTCACATGATGTTGCAAAACATGTAGGAGTTGACGCATTGGCATTCTCCATATACAAACCTTTTTTCGCTACTGTGTAGTACTTTGGCAGTAATTGCCCAATCAGCCTCTGGTTAGTTTTTAAAGTTTACAGCAGATATTTTGGGACAATATATTGTCACATTAAAATTCTTGTGAATCTGAATTCTTATTTTGGCTTCATCTGCTGTTGCCTTGTTAGGTGTATGATACCCCTCCCAGTGGCAGGTGGCAGCATCCAGTCCCATGTGCTCTTGGACATGATGATGGAATCTACGACACCCCTCGCAGTGTCCCACCACAAGCTGACTCTGAGGCAGAGGTAAAGATCATCCCAAACTTTGCTTGGCTTCCTGACCTACCTCTCTAGTTAAAGCTTGTTTCTACAGGCTATGTGCATGTCTTGATAAATCTCTGAAGACATTGAAATCACCGTCCTTAATGAGGCTTACTATGCAAGAAAAGTCTTAATATTGTCTCTCACCTGTCATAGGTAATAATATTAACTATCCATTTTTTTCTATTTGAATGTTGGCTGATGGGGTCGCCTTGCAACAAACACTGTCACGACTCAATCATTCATTTTTTGCTCCTTATCCAGGTCCAAGCTGCATTAATTTCTATCATTAAACCACAAAGAATGATTCCATTTTCCGTACTGCTAGGAATGTTTGAAAAATACCTTTGTAATTTAATTCTGAATGGTATCAAAATTTTCTGAGAAGTATTCAGCTTAAATTGTTGAACCCGGTATCTGTCTTGCCTTGTTCAATCTGCCTCACACTTAAGAAATAAAACCGTGACTTATACAGTTAAAGGAAGTTGACTTCACATAGCATCTAAAAACATGAACTAGAGTGTACATGATTTCTCACTGAAGGCAACATGTTTTAGTTTTTTGTAATCGTCTAAAGTCATATTTTGACCAGACAAATATCCAAAATAGCATCAAAATATCTGCTTAAATGTAAGCTTTGGAGTTGGTGTGCAGACATTACTCTGCCACAAATGTTGTTTTCCAGAGGCTCTGCACGCACACACGATGCGTACATAATTCCAATCTTACATCTATTTCACCCAGAGCTGTAATTTGCCAAGAAAAGGCTGGGAACTGTGGGAAACTTTGTGTTTTGAATGCATGTTCATACAAGTGAAGCGATTTATGAACGAGATGACAATCAAATACCCTGTCACCATATCTTCCCACATTCCACTATTGCTGTCTCCCTGCCCCCCTCTAAGGCAAGGCCACACCTGTCTCTCTCTGTGTGGGAGCCAGTCTTTCCAGTCCAAATGCTGCTTCTATTTTCTTCCAGTCACACCCATCTGTCAGGGCCATGCCAAGGGCAGACCACCACCACCCAGCCCCCAGTGGTCTCCTCTTTAATGTTACTTGAATGTGTGTGCCAGCTGTTGTATTTTTTTTTCCCTCTTAGCCTGCAGTTACTGAATGTGGATTGCAGACTCACTGCTTTAACACTTTGATGGTAATGGGCACAAATGTGTCTCAACCACTGGTGGTCAATAATTCTTTGTTGTGTCCTCTCACAGGCTTTAGGCGAGGTTTTCTTAACCAGTTCCAGTATGATTATTCAGTTCACATGTAAATATAGAGTTTAAAAAAGTCTGAAGTCTTCTAAACTCACAGTGCAAGTTATTATTGATAAAAATTTCACAGAACCATACCATGTTGTACAATGAATATTTTATATCCCTGTCTCATAGAAATTCTCCACACAGTCATAAGGTAAACACTTTGAATACACCTGCTGTCTTTTCTCCCCTTGTAGGTCTATGATGTCCCCACAATCAGTCTGAATATGTCCACATCAGATGTCCAGCCTGATGAAGCTGATGATGAAGTCTACAGTGTCCCAACACTTCCAGGTATACCTCTGGGACCAGGAGATTCCACATGCAACCTCTCTATTGAGGAGGTTGCTCAGGTTGGCTGTGTCCCTGGACCTGGGAAACGAGCCAGCAGTGGAGATCACAATCGAGACTCCTCTGAACCTGACTGTGGCATCTATGACATGCCTGCTCTGACCATCGAAATCCTCCCTCATTCCTCATCATCCTCCTCCACCTCTACTCGCCGCCTCTCTGTTTCTAGTAATGGTTCCGGTGACATGCAGTGGAGAGCCTCGCTTTCCAGCCTGGTCCACTCGGTGCTGAGCACAGCCTCCTGCTCGGCCTCTACTCTATCGTCACGGGACCTGGCTACCTCATTGGCTGAAATCCTGTCCACCTGGAAAGCCAGTCATTCAGGTGATCCTCCGCCGCCTCTTCAGCAGGCCTGGGCTCGTCTATCAGACCTGCTTCCGGCCTTATCCGCCATTGGCAATGCTCCTCCATCTGATGGGCTGTTGTCATTGGTGCAGCGCTCTCTTGAGGAAAGCGCCCTCCTCTTACAGGCTCAGGGCCGGCCCCGTCTGCCTTCCCAGGATTCCCTGTCACGCAGGCCACTGCCTGCGCTCCCAGTGCCTGATGGGATGTCATCTGGAGGTGGAATGGGCTCCCGTAAGGGTAGCTGGATCCAGGAAAGACCTTTGCCCCCAACCCCTCAGCCTGCCTTCCCCTTGCCTCCCACTCCATCCACTGTGACTCTCACAGTGGGCCCTGTTGATGGAGAAGACGACCCCAGCAATGAGTATGCTGGGATCGGTTTGACTCCAATCCCAGCCCCAGTACCTACTGGTGACAGTGTTGGATATGTGAAACTGCAGGTCAGTTTTCCTGATGAAATCAATGTATTGTTACGTGAAAAAGAAAAAAATAATGGATTACTTACTCTTTATCGCTGTTATGGTACCTTTATCATTTACAGTCAGATGTACCTCTCATTCTTTCTTTATTCTAGTGTTTGTCATTATGCTTCAACACACCTGTACTTTACTGTTAACTGCATGTCATGTGTTTTGGGTACTGATTGTTTCCTCCTGTCCCCACTAGGGCAAACCTGAGCCGCCTCATGATGCCCTGGCTGAGAATGGACAGATACAAACGATCACTACAGAGTCAAGGGTGAGTCTTTTCCTCTATTTCTACCTCCACGTACATCATCCTTTTCTATGTGTGCAGGCTTTGTTAGATTTTTTATTTTTTTTTGGTGTACTGAAACACACACAGCAACTCAACACAGATAAGCCAATGATTCACACTGTGTTCACAGCGTGCTCTGTTTCGTAGGGACCACTGTGACTCGTTAATTCAACGTGCAGCAGCTGTTTGCCCCTTGATGAGGCCTTTATACTCACTGTTTACCCATCATCATATAGCTTTATGTTACATCCTCCCTTGTTGATTTGGTGAATCTTTGCACTCCTCTGTTATTGCGTGGAGAGTGAGGGATGTGTTTTTAGCAGCAAAGCAGTCATGTATTTTTCAGAGAATCTGACGTCAAGGTCCACAATTGAAAACATGCAACCACATACATTAGCAAAGCTGCAGTCATGCATTGTCTCGTGTTATCTCTAAGTCAGTTCTGTTGCATCACACTGAAGTCATGTCTTTTTATCACTCAGTCTACATTTTTCCTGCTCCTTGCTAGGTTTCTTTGTGTTGCCATAGATGAGTGACAAGAGGTTACTTGTACATCTGAACAATCTTGCCTTACATAGGATGGAGGCTGCAGGACAATAAGTGACAGAAAAGGCAGTCATTCTTTCAGCAGTCGCTCTTGTTGACGTTCTGTATGCGTCTTGTGTGTTTGTGTCTGACTTGCTCTGACTTTAAAGTTTGGTGGAGACTCTGTCAGCCTTATTTAAAAGAATTTGACAGCACGTGCCCTGTTATGTATTAATAGTTAAACATTTTCTGCAGTGATCAGGAAGTTGGTGCAGCTTTTCTCAGGGGATATGTATAAATGTTTTCCAAAGTACACTTTAAATTTTACTATACTTTCCTGCCTTAGTTTGCATTACTTTTGTGTATGTAGCAATCTGTTGTAAATGTTCATCATTGGAGTTCGTTTGATGTTTGATTGCAAGTATTTTATCAAACAAAACTGATGAGCATTCACTGATTCTAGTAATTTATGGCTTTATCATATAAAATTGTCAATTCATTATTTTGGTATTTTGGACTGCTAGTAGGAGAAACCAAGAACAAGCTATCTTGAACTCTGGGACATTATTATCATTCATTTTTTGTATTCTGTGGGAGAAATGATTGATCAAAACATATCAGCAGTTACATTTTTGTTCATTAGCTGTACCCTTAAGAGTAATAACATTGGAATATAGAATATTTGTATGCTTTTATGTGCTTATTCAGGACTCCATTTGCGTTTTCTTGCTGTATGTTTCTGACAGTATTTCTGTTTCATTTTGCCTAATTTAGTTCCTCCAACTCTTCAAGGGAGCCAAATTGAAAACCTTTCTACTAAACATCTGCAGAATTTTCACATTTGACATGCCCTGTTTAACAATATAGCATCACTTTCCCTTGAAAGACAAATGCAAATGTCATCTTTCCTTGTACAGTTGACCCCATCCCCTCCTTTGCCGGGTTCCCTCTCCTTGGAGGACTCGGAGCTGCTGTCCTTCTACTCCTCTCAGAGCCTCGCCCACCTCTCCTGCCTGGGGGACGCCATCGACGTGTTCTACAGCAGCGTGCAGGGCAACCAGCCGCCTCGCATCTTTGTCGCCAGAGGAAAGAGCCTCATTGTGACGGCACACAAACTGGTGTTCATTGGGGACACGCTCTCCCGTCTTCTCACGTCTGCAGACCTCCGGGCCAAAGTATGTAGAAAAGCCCCTTCTTACACTTTGTTTACGTGACATTACACGCGTGTGTGCTTTTTCATTCACGGGAGGTTAAAGTAAAATGTATCCAAGCTGTGTAATAAGTGTGTGTTTGTTTCTTTGCCCTCCATCAGATCACCACCTCGGGGGGGCGACTCTGCCAGGCCTTAAAGGCAGTTGTCGTGGCAACAAAGGGCGCTGCACAAAACTACCCGTCAGTATCTGCCGCCCAGGAGATGGTGGACCGTGTCGATGAGCTCTCCCACCAAGCAGCCGGCTTCTCCACTCTGCTCCAGCGTCTAGCAGAAATATCATCGTGATGTTTCATATCACTCGCGTAAAAAACTTTGTCTACACTACACATATATTTCCTCTCTTTGAAATGCCTTATTTGTTCTTACACTATTTTGTTATCCTATGTCTGAACGGGATTGAAGCAAGCAACGCTGAATCCTGCAACACGTGTTTAGCCTCGCTGCAGCTGTTCCTCAGCTGGGTTTTCAGTGTTGGTTCTGTCCTTCAAGTGTGTTGGTTTGCCTTTGTTTATATACTGACTTCAGTGCTTTGATGCTAGGCACACTTGTTTTTTAAGTGTTAACTTATTGAATATTTGAAGCCCCTCTGTGGTTTGAGCGTCCATCTGGACTGCTTATTTTGGGAGCTTTGCTTTATAATGCTTGCCATATTTTCTTGTCCCCTCACTTGATAGCTGGTTTTCCTTCCTTCCTCTATTTATTCAGCCATCCCCCAAGTCCAAAAATAGCGCAGAAGGGAGGCCTTACATCCTGGTTTGGGTCTGCTTTTTACTGTGATACCTAAAAGGCCTTTTGTGATCATCATTCTGAAGCTGATGAAGCAGCATGTTTAGTGTTCTGGGCTTTACATGGGAAAAATGGAATAGCGTGTGGAGTATTGTTGGAAGTTTCACCAACTTCCAGTCTTGATCTGTGCAAATCTGTGTTGTGTTTGTATTGTGCCCATTTTCACTAGAAAGCAAAGATTACTTGCAGTATAGCTTGTAATCCTACTCAGAGTTTTACAAGAAACATCTCAACATATTTCTCAGTTTACATTTATGCAGTCTGGTGCATCTCATGAAGGAAAATGGAAGTCCTTTCTTTGAGAAAGGGAGAATCAATGAAGAGATCGAGAATGAATAATGATTGCTGGGTGAGAAGTGACCTAATCTTGTTCTTTCCCACAGTCATGTTAGCCTGGCAATGGATGAGAAACCTGTTGACCGAGTTCACCTGTCGCCACATGTCTTGTTATGATCTGCATGATTGTTTTACTTTGTCTTCATTTCCCATAAGATGCTTGTTAACAGTGCTTACTCACCTTGCTGTGAACATCAGTTATTGTTTTCATCATAATTTCACACTCACCATATCAAGATATCTATCTATATATACTGATATTTGAAAGTTATTCAAACTGGTATCGTGATAATGATCTTATCTAAATCTTATCCTAGTAAAAACTGTGAAATGAAGCACAGTCTACTTTTTAACTGAAATGAAACCATTTTGCGTTTTAAACCCCATAAAAGCACACAACTGTTTTCCATCTCAGACTATTACACATGCAATGCTGTCTGACCTCTGCCCATTTTCACTTACTTTAGCCATCATGGGTAATATGTGCAACAGCAGCTCATAAATATGTTCCATACAAAGCAACAATGGAACATAGACTGGACTTACAGTTGAACAAACATTATGTTTATCAGATTTACACTACACATTTGAATTGTGTAAAGACACTATCAGCTTCATCCTGGGGGGTAAAGCTGGAATATAACACTTAAGTTTTGGATCTATCTTTTGTATTGTCAATCATATAACTTAACCTTGTTTTATTTTTTAGATTCAAATCACTACTACTTGTTCTCTTAGGAATACGGTTACTTCCTGCTTTTACATTTTCTTTGCTGCAGCGCCACCATGTGGGGGTTTGAAGTGTTACTCAATGAATACCTGCCTGTCAAAACTGACTCAATGTATGTAAGAGCGCATGATCGGCAAATAACCTCTGGCTATATATTTATTATTGTCAGCTTTTCTGTCGTTTGCTTTCCCATGTGCATGGCTTTAATTTGCTTAAACTTTCTATCTGCACTTCCTTCACCGGGGTGATTTTACTTTGCAATGAACAAAGGTGTTTTTTTAAACTATTTTAATTTACAGTTAAAATATATGGCTGTATTTTCTTTTGTACAGGGAAGGTTTTTTTTATACTATGTGAACTCATTAGAGTCTGTTATGCATATTTGCTGACCTATAGAAATGAATCTTGGACTTTTCTCCTACAGAGACCTAACATCCCTTACGTTGAACACTACATTTGATGTCTGTCTTGTATTCCCGTTCAGAATGCACAAATACATCTTTTGCAAATAAGTGTTGTTTGTATTAATCATTGCAACGTGTTGTATGTGCAGGATACTTCTCCAGAGACTTTGTTTTCTGTAGTTTAGTGAATTTCTGAATAAATCCGTATTTTTATTTATTTATTTATTTATTTATTTTTATGTGAATACACATTGATAAATTATTGTGCCCGGTAGGCTAAACCTGGCCATTCATTTCAACAACTCTCACGGTACTGTTATGTGACTCCGACAACCGAGTGCCTCCGGAAACTGCCGAGCTGTGACGCCGAGCAGCAACCGTAGCGACGCTTGTTGGAGTTTAGACAAGCGGAGTGAGCAAAATGGCGGACGAAGATATTACGCTTGATGGGAAACCTCTACAATCGCTCCGAGTTGCGGATTTGAAAGCCGCCCTGGAGCAAAGAAACCTCCCAAAAAGCGGGCAGAAAAACCAACTCATCAAGCGGCTCAAAGGGGTAAGTTTTGGCGCATGTTATGGGCGTCTGTGTCGAGTCTGGCTAAGTTCAGCAGGAGGCGAGAGACGGTGGGGGGGTTAACGTTAGAGGCCGTAGCGGTGTGTGGGCTCCGGAGCGGGAATACATAAACCGCCGTGCTGTCGTTGTTACACATAAACAACAGCTTTTGTTTTCGGCTAATTGTTAATGACAGTACAACGGAACTATCCACCTACCGAGTTCGCACTTAATTCGTAACTACTCGCAGTGCACCGTGTTGCACACAGTTGAACTGTGCACCTGTCAAGTCGAGGCCTAAGCTGAGAGTAAGCAAACCAACGGCCGCACATAGTGTACAGTACATGACAGTGCCCGCGCACGCTGTGTGTGTATTGGGGTTACGAGTGCGCGCCTCGCGATGTAAACACAATTTTACGAGCACTACTAACGACGAGTTTGTACAAATTTCTTTGAGGACACGTTAAATAAACACTATTGTTGCTTTGCACGATACTTTAAAGCCGAAAACACCAAGCCTCGTGGTCAGGATTGTAGAAATACTGAAGTCTGGAGTCAAAGTCCCCCCTCCCCCAGACAGTTGTTTGGTAACATATTTTCTGATTAATAAAAATCTAAAGCAGATTTTTCGATTTTTACCCGTTTTACTTGCTCAATTAATAGTCCACGTTATAACTAGAAATTTTATATCGTCAAACTAAATAATAAAGACCCTCCCGCTCTGCCACCAGGTCTGTGTCTAAAGGTTTCTTACATTGTCGATTACGCTGTAGATAAATTTTTCGATTAATCATCAGTCATTTGGTCTATAAAATATCAGAAAATGATAAATGATGTTGATCACTGTTTCCCAAATCCGAAGATGACGTCCTCCATTGTCATGTTTTGACTTTCGAAAACATACTCACATTTAGAAGCTGGAATCAAAGAATTTAGACTTTATTCCCTTTACCAAATTACTCAGATCGATGAATTGATTATCAAAATATTTGAAATGTAATAGTTGACAGCTAGTCAGTCAGTTGTTGCAACTTGTATGTCAGATTTAAAACTGTTGGGAACTTGAAGAATCTTATATTTCTGAATTAGCCTAGTAACAGCACTGCAGAGTCTTATAGGCAGATGTGTTGCATGGTAAATTGACTAAAAAGTCTCATCCTGTAGAATGCCTTTAATCATTTCTATTACAAAAATGTCATTAAAGTGAATATAAGGGATCGACAGTGTGCAGGGTTATTTTTTTGTACTTTCACAGTGAGTTCATTAATTGGTCTGAAAGTAGTCAAATGTGGTATTTTTTTTAGTCTGTTACTATCAACTCATTAATAGCATATTGTGGAATGATTTGCGACAAAGACTGATGGGCAGAATTTAACAAAAGGTGACATGCATCTTTAATCACAAAGCTCAGAACATGCACAACTCTTGAAAATTGCTAGATTGAAAATGATACTCAAAAAACCCTGCATATTCTTTATACACAGTAATATTAACATGGAATTCTTCAGGTAAGAAAATATACAAAAAAATGGTTTGATACAAGCACGATGGAATGCCACATAAAGTACATGCTTGTTGGTGGAGATTGGTTCCACTGTAATTTACATACATTCAAAACACTATATTATGCCATAATGTAGTATTCAGTAGTGTGTAAATTAGGCTGCGCTATTGGAACCTTACGCTAGTAGTGCTGTCAGTGATACTATTCAATGAGATTTTTCTATCTTTTTGTAACCTTATAATTCAAGGGAAGTAAACTCAATGTATTTATTTTTGGCAAACATGCTATTTGCTGTTATTTTATCGAAACTGACTCATTAACATTTCACAATTTTATTCAAGAGTTTATATCCTTAATAGCAAAATAATTTACAATATTTTACAGATGTTTTTGGCCATTTGTGAACCTACATGTATTGTTTAAATGTAATATATCTCATAACTGATTAATTACAACTTGGATCCAATACACAAGACAAATCACTGATTTATTTTTGCACCGGCGAGTAGCAGCAAACAGCAACTCATGCAATCGAGGACAAAATTTGTGCAACAGCTATTTCATAAGTCAAAATAAGCTTTACAGTGGAGTAATCAGCTGAAGTACGCTTTAGAATAAGATGAATACAGATTCAAAATTGTGATGTCTGGCTTGTTTTACTCTTTCCCTGTAGGCTCTGATGCTGGAAAACCTACAGAAGTCATCGTCCTCACACAGCGGGCTGCAGCCCAACTCTCAGGTAGGAGATTTTTCAAGCTGAGTTAGGTTTATAATCGTTTGCCAACATGTTGAACTAATTTTTGTGCTATTCTATGTTCTAGATAGGTGAAGAGATGTGCCAGAACAGCTTTATAAAACAATACCTGGCCAAGCAGCAAGAGCTCCTTCGCCAGAGACTGGAGAGAGAGGCGATGCAAGAGGAAGAGGCTGATGGTATACCACTTAAATAAGCACACACAATCACAAATCAGATTTTTTTCTGGTGTTTAAACATTTGCACTCGGATAATTTTATGTACATATAATTTATGTCATTCAACTTAGTGTCAGCGTGCTTATAAATGCTCAGATTACACCAAGCTCCCATAATGGATTGTCAAATACGCATTGCTCTTTACTGGAAAAAACAGAAAATAAGTTTTTCCCTCATTGTGTACATTTAAATCTGTGTGACAACAGTGTAGTCAGGTTATCCAGCCACTTCTGCCAAACTTAAAAATTACAAAAATTTTTATATATAGACAAGAAACTAATGTCTTTCAAAATGCTATGTTGCCTGAGATGGTTTAAAGACAAAATATAACTGGATTATTTGAAAAATTGCCCTTGTTTAGGATCCTGTTTGTGTCTAAAGAATATAATCCTCACATTGGGGTTGACCTTTAACCCCTGACTCGTGTCCATGTCTGACAGAAAGCCCAGCCGCACCAGAGGAGGATGAAGACCACTCTGAGGACAATGACAGCTCTTCCTATGTCTCTGACAAGGTCAGTAACCTCCACTGTCTGAATAATAAAGTGAGGAAAACAAAGAATTTGTCGCACAGAACTCAGCACATTAAATATTGGTGGATAAAAAAAGCTTGTTTTCCATTTTTCAAAGTATATTAATTACTTAAATTGCACAGAATTATTTTTCAATTCCTCAGTATTTAATCTGTGTTTCTATGGACTGCTGATGAGCTCCTAAAATATTGAAATTTTGCTTGTTAATGCTATAACACATAAATTGAAAAAGTGCAATCGCATTTCCTCTTCGAACAACTCCATTTTCTGTACCCAGCAGCATCGAACCATACCATCCCAGCCCTCTATGGCCACACATGAAGAGACAGGAGGAGATGCTATGATGGGTCATAGCTCTGGTCCTACCTTCCACCTGCAGGAGTCTCCTGAGGCTCCAAGTGCAAGGATGCAGCGAGCCACCTTTCTCCAAGGACACAAGGAGCCACCAGCACCCTCTCCTCCCCGTGCAGTTGCCTCCCTGTCAGTGCGTGTTCTGGGACAGCCTGACCGCCAGGGACTGCCCCCTGCTGTACCCCGAGCCCAGGAGAAGGAGGGCACCGCACCAAGTGAGCCAGGATCAGCTCATTCAGTCCTCCACCTCAGTAGATCTGCTGGGGGTTCGGCGGGAAGTAAGGCCCACGAGGACAGCGATGAAGGCGATGATGGTGATGATGAGAGTGACGATGAGGACTGGGGCCCTGGTCCTGGCGGGGCACGAAGGGGGAACAGAGTGCCTCCCTTGCCGCAGCAGATGCCCCCCAGTCTCCCACCAGCAGCTGCAAGATCCAAACGCAAGCTTCAGCCTCCGCAGCACATCCCACCGCCACAGGTACACCACACTCCCATGCAGCTGCGCCACCCCACTCCTCCTCCCTCTCCACCCCCCAACCTGTTCTCCCTGCCTGACACTCCCAAACAGAGCCCACCAGACACAGATGACCATGAGGCCGAAGGTCCTGAAGCTGCACGTCGCCCAAAGGTGGTGCCTTTCCCACCTTCCACCATGCAGAGGCAAGACTCTGACACAAGCTCTCGCTCCAGCAGCCCTGAACCCCCTGTGAAGCGCAGGCCAGGACCCCTTTCTCTGCTTGTACATAAGATGGAGTCAGAGGGGGCGTTTGGTGCTGTGGAGACCACATCAGCTGATGGCATGTCAGGAAAGACGGTGTGTTCCACTGCCGGGTCTTCCAGTGAATCGTCACTGCAAAAGTTAGAGACAAAGAGGCAGCAAGAAAATAGAGAGATGGAGGAAGAGAGGCGACTGAAGGAGGAGAAAGAGCAACAGCAGGAGCTGGAACGAGAGCGAAGGAAAACACAAGAGCAGGAAAGAGAGAAGAAACGCTTGGAAGAAGAGAAGGAAAAGGAGAGGAAACGACTGGAAGAGGAGAAGAAACAGCACCAGAAAGAGGAACAAGAAAAAGAGAGAAAACAACTGGAAGAGGAGAAGAAACAGCGCCAGAAAGAGGAGCAAGAAAAAGAGAGAAAACGACTGGAAGAGGAGAGGAAACAGCGCCAGAAAGAGGAGCAAGAAAAAGAGAGAAAACGACTGGAAGAGGAAAAAGGAGAAGAGAAGAAACGCCAGGATGAGAAGAAGCAAAGAGAGGAGAAACGGTTAAAGGAGGAGCAGGAAAAAGAGGGAGCTGTCAAACAGAGAGTGGTGGTGACTGAGGCCCAAGATTCAGGCTCCTCATCAGATTCTGACTCTAAATCTGACTCCTCTTCACAATCGTCACAGTTTTCCTCCTCCTCAGGAGATAAAATCCAACCTGCCAGGCAGCTGAAGGTTAGTGGTCAAGCTGTTGTAGGTAGCAGGCATTTTCAACGGGCACAGATCAAGAAAATGTATCTTGTTTGTGACGCCAAGTGGTATCATACTGGTCTGTAACAGGAATGCTTGAGTGTGCTTTGTTTCTGGTGTTGTTATTTGCCATGCTTGTGTCTGTGCATGTATTGTTTCAGTGTAGAAGTAATTCTGTTTCCAAATTTGTGCAGAAATTTGGCTGACATTTGCAGTTGCTTTCTTTGAATTCATAATTTTCTTAACTTTCAGTTTGCATTTGAAAGAAAACTAGCCTGCCATGGCTAAATATTGAGCTGCATTTTAAGAATAACTATGTTTGAGATGTTATAATTTGAGTCTTACTGTTTTTATTTTCAATCATTCCTCAGAAGGCAGGCCAGCGACAAGACGCAGAAGATGAGAAAAAGATGAACCAGGGTAAAGGGGCAGAGAAAACACACCTTTCCAAAAGGTCAGTAACCATCATTTAAATACATTTAACATTAATTCTTCATTTTGTCTGGCTGTATTTCAAAAGTTACACCAGTTAGACACCTTCCTTTCTGTATCACATTTTCCTGCTTCATGTACCATGTCTGCTATTCACTGTAATATGACACATAAACATGTTGTTAGGGTCCTTGTATTACTGTCAAGCAAAAAAAAAAGTGCTTCTGATTCAGTTTGTGTATTTCCAGTGAATTCACCCATTCTTGCTTTATGTTAGCACAGATGTGTATTGTTCCTAAACATAATATGCAATTTTTATACCATCCCTGGATCAAGTGTTTCAGATATACAAGTTTTAAGAGCTCCTGATAGCAATTATGTGGTTTGCAAAAATGGAATGTACAGGTCTTTATGAATCTTAATGGTCATTTTTAACTTCCCTCCAGAGCATTTATTTTGAAGAATTTGCCACAGACTAGAGTAGACACAGTACTGTATTTCTGATTTAAATTTCTGGATTTCTCAGCTTGTTACTGCTTTTGCTGGTGATGGCAAATATAATTATAAATCACATTTCAGGATAAACGTTCTCCCATTGGCGGGGAAAATATACATGGTGAAAATATATAGTCAACATGGACTAAATCAGAGGCTTTTGTAGATATACTGGACGATGCTGGATGATTAACTTCAGCCAGTAGAAACACGGTTCTCCATACATCTTTCACAGCTGTAAATATATTGAATTTGACAACTTAGAGAAAACGTACCATATTCAATTCTTCATTAGCGACTCCAGTGTGTTTAAAGTGTGGATCAGTTATGCTTCTCTGTGGAGCAGTACGTTTATAATGTCACCATTCCTGGAAGAAGGAATCAGAGTAGAGCTGTGGTTCGCCAGTACATAATGTCAGGCAGTATATTCAATGTTTCCAGAGATATTTTAACATACAACATTCATGCTACTGCAGTTGATGAAAGATTTAATGCAGTATTTTTTGCTAGTACTTGGATGTGTAAATTGCTTGGTATCTAATGAGTTGGAACACTGTGCACAGTGGCCGCCACAAAGAGAAGAAAGAGTAGTTTGATTGGGCAGCAGGAGACACTGTTCAGTTGTTTTCTGTCTGTCAGGATGCAACAACATATAAATGTGATGCTGTGAGACACAGAACTTGTATTATACAGGGATGGGTCACTTTTAAGGACATTGTAATATTTTTCATATCTTTCTGGAGAATATTCAGTGGAGAACTTGATCTGTGAGGAGGAATGATTAGCTCAAGTTTTCCTCTTAATTAGCAGCAATTTCCTCTCTGTGTGTAGGAATCCCTAATCCCAGTGCTGGAAACGTTTTCATTTTAACAGCTTTACACTGGAAGCCTGTATTATTACTGCATTTTCTGGGCAATCTCAAAAACTGGCCAGCAGGACTATTGCAAAAGAGTTGTTTTCCATGCTTACTTGCTTTTAGAAATGTATTCCTGCTTGGGGTTGGACAACAGTGATTTTGGTCGCACTGTTTTTTTTCTTTTATAAAGTGTCAGTTCTAAAAACTGAACACAGGTTTTGTGCTACTCCACACTATAAGACAGATAATCGGGGTGGAATTCATATATTCCAGAAATCCCTGATACATCAGTCTCTTAGAACAATTAAAAATGGTAAAGTGAGTGTGCTCCAATCCTTTTATTTGGTTGTCTGAAAATTAACTTTGGCCATTTTGTATAGAAGAGATTACCATGCAACAGTAGATATTTATTAAATAAGTCCTACTAATACCTGTCCTTAAAATATGCAAGAAAATTTTCTTTTAGCATAGCATACTAACTCATGTACAAATAATGTTTTTTGTGATGTGATTATTACAAGACAGAGGGGATAATTTAATCACCGTTTGTGCAGTATTTACGACTACAACAGAAAGAGCAATGTCTGCACTGAAGTCAGGTGAACAAAATAAGATACAATGTGTTTACCTGCTTTTTTAAACTGCCTTGTAATGTCTGTGTATCTTACTCTTTTATTTGCATTTTTTTTCTTGTCTGGGGCGTTGATAAACTGCTTGGTTGTGTAAGAGGTGGGAATAATTTACTTTTATGTACAGTTTGTCATCCTATAAACGCACGTATTAAGAGAAATAGTCAATTTAACCTGGTTTAACAGCTCAATGATTTCTCATTTATGCCTCATGGCGTGCTGTATTTCTAGTCAGGCATTCAATGAGGCAGCCCCACAGCTGTTGTCGAAAGGGTCCTTTCCGCGTCACTTTCTTCCTCTGTTGTCTTTTTCGTGTAATTTTCCGTCGTTGCTGGTAGCGGGAGCCCCATTTTCATTCAGTGCAGTTCATGTATTAATCATTATCTTGTGGTTATATTTCGGTATGCGTCACATTTGAGAATCAAGCTGAGCCTTTATTTTTTAAGTCGCGGACCGGAAGGTAGTTGTTAAATAATGTGGGAGGCTTG
Organism: Amphiprion clarkii; assembly: GCA_027123335.1. Taxonomy (NCBI): domain Eukaryota; kingdom Metazoa; phylum Chordata; class Actinopteri; family Pomacentridae; genus Amphiprion; species Amphiprion clarkii. Next base: position 14,266,297 of record CM049589.1, read on the forward strand.
ACGCTGGTCTCGGTAGCCAACATGGCCGTCATGCATGCATTGCATCCCTGATACCGACGCAGTATACGGCTAATCAGCGATAGGAACAGCAGCGCCGGATTTTTTTTTTGTTATTTCGCGTTCCCGATTTCAGCCCACGCCTGAACGGAACAACAGCCAGCGACAGGGTGTCATTTTTTTTTATCAGCGGGGGTTCCCTTTCAAGGCCGGCCGTAATGCTGTCCGAAGGCAACAAAAACGGGTAAGAGTGAGCCAGAGGACGACTCAAGGCTTCAGGTTTCTGGTGGTACTTTTACCCCACTTGTCCAGATATGATCAGGTATACATTAGTCGGTCTCAGCGTGTCGTTTTGTGCCGCTGTACGCTGCCGGTTAGCCGGTAGCTCCTGTCGGGCTGTTAAATATCTTGTCATCAGTTCACGTTGGCCTGGTTAGGAGCGGGTTACATGTTCGCCCATGTGAGGAGGACCGGGGGTGGGGACGTCGGTGAAAGCCTTTTGTTGGTTGAAGGAGCAGGGAAGATTTTTGGGGGGAAGGGGGTCTTCTTTCTTTGATCATTGCCTAAAATAGCTTTGCATTGAAAGAAACATTAATGAATAAATAATGACCTAGGATCTCATGGTGTGATGAGGAAGAGCATGTAGACATTGATTTCTTCCCTACTGTCTTTCCTCTTGACCTCTCCATTTTCTTTTACGCCAGCAGCCAAAAGATTTGGTTTTATCCTTTTTCACAGTCAAACTTTTTATTATATCAGCCCTTTCCTTAGATATGTTTTGTTGTTAAACCGACAGAGGACAATATTTGTATTTTTGGGTCTGTGTGGCTATTGCTGTTAATGATCTCACTGTTGTCAAGGGAGATCATTAAAGCAGACATCTGTTAGTTGTACAGTCTGTGTGAATGGTCCCTTATGGTGTGATATAATTCCCCCAGCTGGTACCAGCACTCACGCTCTAGTCCTCTGGGAGCTGACTACATGTCTGATTTGAGCAGTGACACTGTTTTGGTCCGGTTCATGTGATCACATTATTAATTTGGAGTTAATCAGTGTAATTTTGTTGATCTGTCATGAATAACTCTGGTTATGTTTAGTCAGGGTTTTTTTTTTTTTTTTTTTAGAAGTTAGTATGTTTTGCAGATTGTAATATTGATCATTGATTTAAAATTGTACTTTAGTGTGCTTCCTCATTCTTGCCTAGTCATATGAATACAAAGCTGTATGAAGAGTGTAGCAGGAGGGCTTCAGGGCCGTTACTTGAGAAGAAAGAGCCAAGCATCACACAGTTAATATCTTAGTCTTTCTCTCTGAGTGATCATTTCATCCCCTTGCTCTGGTCTTTCTTGATCCTGAGGGATTGTATTTCAAATTGACATCTGTCTCCCTTTATAGCCTGTGCAGGTGTGTTTCTGGCCTTGTCCATGAGTCACACACACTAGTAGGCACTGACATCCACACCTAGGGCGAATGAAGAAAATCTGTGCGTGGTTTGGAGGGAGAAAAAAATGCTGTCCTGTTACTAACACTCCTGCCAATGACTAATCTCTTGAGAAGGAGGTTGAACAGGCTCTCCTAAAATACTGGGTAGTTTTCAGTAATACAGAGAATAACATTACAGGCCCTCTTTTGAAATATGCAGTAAAGCTACAGGCTATCTCGGATGATATGGGAATAAGAGATAAGCTAAGACTTGGCTGTCTGAGCAGACCATATGAAACTGAGTAAATATTATTGGTTAGAGAGATATCTTACGTGCTGTTTCCAGTCTTGAAAAGGAATAAAGGGCATAGCTTTTATTGTTCCAAAACAAACTACAAGTCACCTAGTTGAAAGAGTTATTTGATATCTTTTGATAAAGGGGACTCAGTTATGAGCCAGAAAGTTTCTTCCCAGTGCGTGAAATTGACTGACTATCACATCTATCTCTTCAAGATGTTGAAGACAACCCCTTTGGCTAGAGGAAGTTGCTGAAGGCACTTTCTGCTATTTTTTTCCTCAACCTTTTTGGATCAAATCATTAATTAATTGCTCAAGGAATCAATTTCAAGCAGATTAACGAGTGATCAGCACATACACTTCGTGATGTTTCTAAATGAATAATACTGCATTGCTGCTTTAAATTTAAGGCTTTTTTGCTGTGACAGATGAAAAGATTACCATTGAACTCGAGACAAAACATGTTGCTGGTTCTTGTACCAGCATCTGGATTTATTCATTATCACAACCTAACAATTCTTGGTTTCATACTTTTCAAAAACAGGAAGCAATTTTACAGATCTCCCATTAAATGCAAACCATGAAGTACAGTGCTAAGAACTGTGCAAACAGCAGAGGAAGATGAGCACGGTAATAAGAGTGAAGGATGCTAGAGGATGAGATTCTCCCACCTACAGGGTGCTGCCTTGGTGCTTGTGTCATCACATGGAGGCGGCAGAGGAGGCTTTTGATAATGCTGGTAGGGGAAGTTAAGGAGGGGCAAGCTAAAAATATAATGATGACATCTGCTTGTTTTTATGTCCATCCTAGATAACGGTGATAAAATCAAACAACATGAGAAGAAACGTTTGTGTGAGGTCTGACTCACAGTAACCACAGTGCATGGTTTTCATTGGCTGAATTAAAGGTGGGGGTTTTTCTATAACGACCGTGCGTGGATCAGATGAGGACCACACATGGAGGCATCTGTGAGCGTATGTTAAGAAGTATGAGTTAGTTTGAGGAGTGTTTGTGACCCTGGGTGTCAGTTTGCTAGTGAGTTATTTATAGCAGGAGTGACCCAGATCACTGGCCTCCAGCACCCTTCCTCTGACTCTTCCAGTGTTCGCCTCTGTCTTGTCCTACACATCAGTTTGTCTCCTCTTACACTAACCCTGTCTTGCAAGCTGAGCTTGAAAGTAGTCTTGGCCTGTCTTTGGATTGCCATCAACTAATGCCACAACTGATCATTATTTTCTTTACTTATTATTCTGCTGATTTGTTTTCTTGATTAGTCATTTAGTCTATAAAATGTCAGGTAATAGTGATGGCTTGTTTTGTCTGACCATCACTCCAAAACTAAAAGATTTAAAATTTATCGCATAAGACACAACAGTCACACCCACTCAAAAGGTATTGACAGAACATATAAAGTACTAGCAGGCTTTGTGATCACAGTGATTGGATGTGTGGTTATGGTCGTTATTGGTGCTTGCTACAAAAATAAGATGGAGACCTATTTTGCCACACCCTTCCCTCCTCACCCTGACTGTCTTCCGCTTGCAGGGAGGTGTCGGAGCCCAGCGCTGCTGCTGTGACGGAGGTGGAACCAGACTCAGAGAGCTCCATGGCTGAGCAGCCAGCCTCCGGGGCTGAGCCAGAGAACAGCGAAGGCCGCCTGGAGGAGGTAAGGTCACTGAGAGGGTGTGGGTGCCTCTAGCCTCTGTCTCCCACTAACCTGCATCCTCACTCATATAAAAGCATGTAGTGCAATTTGGGCAGGTCACTCAAAACCAACACACCCTCTGTTTTTTTGTTTTTTTTTAATACAATCATAAATGCTTTTGGCACCAGTAAAGATTTGATTATTTTAGCAACAACTCACTATATATCTGCATCCTTTTGATCTCTTAAATGCCTATAAAATTACCACAAATGTGGATAGGTGGATAAACAGGGGCTGAGTTGGAATTGGGTCCTGGGGAAAATAGGAATGAACTCATCCCTTCCATCTGCTTTTAATGCAACTAATATTTCATAACAAGCTCATTCACGTAGATGATCTCTCACACATCCAATGTCTGTCTGAGCCCTGCAGAGGTATGTTGATGCTGCTGGACTGAACGTAGTGATGTAACACTGAGTTGAATTACACATCAATGCTGCAGAGAGTGCATGCTTCTTATATCACTGTCGTTGTGGTGTGTATGTTTCAGGGAGGGGGGAGGAAAAAAGGGTGAGCTTAAAGGCCCTGACACACCAACTCGGCAATCAACCATTGCTTAGAGACCGTGTTTGACTGTGCCATAGTTATTGTGGTGTATCCAGAAATGGGAACACCACTTGGCTTTTATTGACAGCAGTTCAAACAATTGAGAATGCTGAATTGGTGCTAGAGGTAGTGAGTGAAAGGCAGCTCTTTGCCTTGTGTTTCTGCTTTGTGATTTAGCTGCTCTTGGTCCAAGTTTATGTTTATTTCCTCCCCTCTACCTTTTGTCCTTGTAATAATACGTGTTAAAAGCAATGCAAAACCTTACAGCGCCTGGTGTAATTTTTTCTCAGCTATTCTCAATTGTTTGTTTGACCCATAATGAGACTGTGTTTTTCCATAAAAACCTTGACTACTCATCTTTTTTTTTTTTTTTAATCGTGCACATCAGCCACTAGGGATCAGCTGTTGTCTTTGCAACATTTAATACTTTTGCTAGCACAACCACTCACATTTGGTGTGTCAGGGTCTTAAGAGTCATCACATCTGAATAAAGTATTGTATTTTATGTTGTCACAAGTTATGCTTCTCCTTTAATTAATAAGGTATCACATTTCTACATTTAAAGGCACATTTACAGCCTAATTATATATGTATAGAGAGAGAGAGAATTGTTGCTAGAGCTCATTATGAAGTTACTGTTACAGATAAAGCTTTTACCCATAACAAGTTACTGCTGTTGAAACCAGTTAAAGAGCAGAATCCGCAGAGGAAAATCACAGATTGCATTTTAGGCATGCTTTTATGTCTAGAGTACCCAAATTAGATTTACTCGTGAGCTTTTATACTATTGAAGTTATTATCAGCATGTGTCTATCTTAATGGTGTGTGTGTGTGTTCGTGGCTTGTTTCCTCGTTGGGTTTGCATGAGTAATGGACCGTGACATTGTGTGTAGAGATACATCAGGGCTTGTTTCTGCAGTTTCTTTCAAACTATTTTCACCCTCTGCTCTCTCCCTTGCTCCTTTCACACTGCTGCTCTCTCACTCTTGTTCACTCTCTCTTTCTCTCACTGTCTCTCTTCCCCTCTTTGTCCCCTTACTTTCCATCTTTTGCCTTTGTATCCCATCATGAACGCTTCTCTCTCACTATATATATTTATGGTGTGATTGCTGTTTAAAACCCCATTGATTGCTTTGTTATGAAGGTGCCCATGCCTCTTCCATTGCCCCTATTGGTACCTGCTGCGTACTACTACTACCACCACCACCACCAACACCTCCTCCACTCCTCCTACTCCTCCTACAACTCCTGTCCCGCTATGCCCAAGTGCGTCGCTGGTACCTGAATTAGGCCCAGAGTCTGCAACCCCATGGCACTGAGTAAAGCCTGAGCCTGCAAGGCCTCCTGTGTAGCCCTCCAGCGACACGCTGAGCAGCAAGAACTGGAGCTTGCATCAGACCACCACCGACAACAGTGGCAGCCATGGTAACTGCAGCAGCACACAGTTGTCATGGTAACCCAGCGACAGGGGTTGGAAGCCTGCACGCTGATCTGAACCGGACTGGACTGTACCGCACTGTGTGGTGGTGAATGAAGGGTTACGGGAACGGGGGGTGGCTAACTCTTGAATCGCCTTCCCCTCTCCCCACCTTTCCCTTCTGCCATTTTGAGGATACGCACAGTCTACAAGTGTCATCCTTCAAAAGCAAGATGTAGATCAAGAAAAGACAGAACTCCTCAGCTCTGCAGTTTTGTTTTTAATTCTACCTCTAACCCCATGCTGCCCTCTGCCTGTGGGGTGGAGTAAGGACATTGGACTGCTGCAGTGACCCATTCAGTGATCGGGATTGAGCATTGATACAATCACTGTTTGAGGCTTTAAACTTTGAAAGACACTCCAGTGGAGCAACTAAAATAATCTTCTTACAAGTCATGATTATAGGACTGCTTTAATGGACAATATTGTGGATAAGGCCTGTTTGTTTGGACGGAATGAGAAAATGTGGGCATTTACTCACATTTTTCAAACATCTGGGACACTGCTTTTGCAACACTAGCAGTCATCCTCTGTCCTGCTTTTTAAAAGACACTGCAAGTAGGATTATGCACTGACTGTGCATGTAAATTGTGTCACCATTATCAAAGTTGCCATTGAGACTGTTTTCCTGAATTCTGCACCAGTTCCAGTTGTAATAGAGACTTTCAAAGGACTCACATTGCCAAGGACAAGTAATATGACTCAGATTACACACCGTGGCTTCTTATGAGTACATGGTGACATTGATCATCCACACTTGCCCAGGAAAAGTGGATGTACTCAACAAATCAGTGCCTCTTCTTTCTCTGCAGTCACTCTGTCAGTGGACTCTAGTGTGACTCAGTGGATGTTTCAACAAGAGGTTTGGATGTCCTGTCTCTGCTCTGGACCTGACAGATGGACTACTGCAGTTGTTCCTGTTGCTTATTTATTTATGTATCCATCTCCTCACTACACCCACAGTTTGGCCATTGCATTTTGGATGATTTCATGTGGGTGGAGAGGCACTTATGCCAGGATTTCCATTTGCCCATTTTGACTTCTTCTCTGGATTGTAATTTAACAAAGACTGGATTATTTTTACCACCGTTTTTCCCATTAAGAGACTTATGACGGATCTTGCTTCTGTGCTGTGAAAGCAGAAACCCAAATGCCTTGGACAAGCAAGACCTCACAGATAACCTGCTGTCATTTTGACATTTCAGATGCCCTGAAGTGTCACAAAGACTTTGAGGACTGTTTGTTAACTGTGAAAAGAAAGGACAATAGCCTCCAGCTCTACAATTTTTTTATCTCGTCAGATGTACATCACAGATCATGGACTCTAACAAAGTAAACCTCATCCCGCTAACCCCATCAGAATCCATCAGAAGACACTTTGAAACTTCCCCAAAAGACTGAAATGTGACTCTGTGACCAGCAGTCAGTCAAGAAAAGTCCTCCCCAGCCCTGATCAGGAAAAAAAGTACAGCCAGTGATCAGTTCCTGCCTGGTGGCTAATCTGCACACTCAAATCGAACCCTCACTCCTCTGGCTTCTCTGATTGGATCCTTGTTGCCTAGATACAGTTCACACTGTCGTGCGGTTGGGCCATAGTCGAGCCAGTAAGGAATCAGGTGTCAAATGGTACCAGGAAATGACTTGTCATTATTCCACTGTTTAAAATGTATACATTTTTAAAGGAATAGTTATATGAAAGAGTCTTGCTCTTTCCTTCTGATCTTTTTTGTAAATGAAAGGAGTGAATTACTGCCCTCGTAATTTAGTCCAAATTTTTGATTGACATGTACTGCAGTTTTTGTATATTTGAACGCATAGTACGGTGATCTCTTGCTAATATGACAAATCTTTATGGTGAATTTAAACTGCAGTAATGATCACTCTGCTGACAGATCATTGAGGCTTCAACACTCTGTTCTCCGCTTCTGCTCATTGGTTCGAATAATATTTAATGCTGTCACTCATGATTCAGCTACATGCAATTACTTTGATGCATAATGTGCATCATGGTGATGTCAGCACCTCACCCAAAGAAGACAGAATAATAGTTTGAGGTTACTTTGAACCATTCTGCTATCATCAGAAAATGTGTATGTCCTGTACAGAGACAGGATCCACTTAAATATACAGACACTTTTGTAGTCTTTTATTGCTTCTGTTCTCAGCGTGCTCTAATGGACACAATCTTGTAATAACATACCACATTAAGATATGACCCAGTTTGGGTTTCACATAGGCCTACTCATGTCCTAATGTACATCATGTACTTGCTTCTACTTGTGTTGAGTCAATCTCACACACATAGGGAGGCATAGAGATTTATCTCAGTGTCATTGAGCAGAGGTGGATGGCGGAAATGTGTCTGGAGTCTCTGTATCGACCAAAGAACCCTGTCGTTAATGTGGTACAATTGGAGTCTTCAGGCCTCTGTTACTTTAACCCTTCGTTCCCCACCCCTCCTCCACTTTTCCTGTTTCACCTCTTCTCTGTTGTTGCCTGTTTGGGTCTAGACTCTTGGTTCTCATCTTGCCCCACACCCCTGGGGTTTCTGTATGTTCTCTTTTTGTCTCTCTCTCTTTCCAGAGCACCACTCCTAAGGCTTTTGCTGCTCGCAAGATATCCTTAACCAGTAAGTATACCAGTTACATGCTTTTCCATCTCCTGGACCAGAAATATGAAGAAAAAAAGACCTGTACAGAATACAGGAATACATCAACGTTCTTAATAGGGATTTTGTGAACATGAGGGTTGCAGAAAATGCAGAATATTCGGTCCACCTGATCTCCAAAAGTATTTTATTTTAAAATTTTGCATGAAGGTTGTTGTTTAGTCATACAGGTTTTTTTTCCTTTCTGTAAGATGTTCACTTCTCATGTCCAGGGCTTTGGCAGGATCCACAGCAAAAGCTCTGACACTTTTGTCAGTGGTGTAATTTCTGCCAGCTTTAATGGATTTTTTTAAATAATTGATTGAAGCTTGTGACTTCTCAGAGCAAACAGCAGTAGATTAGACACTAGGCTCCTCTGACTGTGGCTTATACATAGATTAATTTCTCCCTTTGTAGCTGGAAATGTTGATAGAAATAAAAGAAAATGTGTTTCTACCAAAACACTGGAGTGTTTTGGTAGAAACACAGTGATTCATAATTGATATTGAAACAAAAGACTTAATGTGTTGGTTTGGCTCACAACACCTTGAAAATCATTAGGTTGCATTATTTCCTGCAGTTTTAACATGCTGCAGCAGGGATCCTGTCTGTGCTTGTGGCCTCACAAGTGCACACTGTGTTTAACGACTTCCTATTTTTTTCACTGTATAAAATGCTTTCCATAAGCTCTGTGTGGTAGAAGGCATGAGTAAAGAATAGCTGCTTAAACAAACCACAGCAAACATGTACCAACTAAACTAAATATTATTTTAAATACAGAACTATTAGAAAAGAGGTAGGGAAATGATTTAATCTCTCAGTTACAGTTCTCAATCCTGTAAACTTTAATTGGTTAAAGCCTACCCTCGGCAGAACTATTTGGGTTAAAATATTTAAGCAATTATTTCTGCTTTTAGGCAATCAGCTTGCAGTAACTTGTCAGTTGAGTTCTGTTCAACAGAGAGGAAATAACCCATCTTCTCGGTCATAAATCACTTTTTTTTTTTACTCCTGCAGGCAGCAAGACGTCTCCAGCCACTACGGATGGAGGAGCAGGGGAGCCTGATGCAGGAACTGCAGCAGGGAGGAAGAGGCGATGGGGCTCCAGCACGGCAGTCACGGCTAAGAAACCATCCATCACAATTACCACGGACTCCCTGAAGGTACTGACACAGCCCAGGGACGAGCACCTGGTGTCCAGCAGATCTGAGAAGACTTGTCTAAAATACGGGAGACTGTGATTGTTTTTAGTGTTGCTGGTATTTTTTCATTAGAACTGACTTTATTTAAGAGGTTTTTTCTGGTTCGAAAAGCTATGTTAGCTTGAAGTGTTTATAAAAACAATTGTATGTAAATATTACATTTCATGTTTAAATCACATCAAAGAAATGCATTCAATTTTGACACATTAACCGTGTGAATGAGATGAATATTTGGAGATTTTATTTACATAATCAGTCACTTCATGGATTGTGAAAAATAAGTTTGAACCCCTAAAATTTAGCAATATTACTGAGGATAAAACTGATACTTGTCTCCTCTTGCAGTCTCAGAGCTAAAAGATGTCTTTGTGCTTTAGTGTTTAATCCCAGACATCAAAGTAAACCAGGAGGCAGTTGTGGAGCTTCACCCAGAGGAGCTGCAGTTGTCTGGAGATGAGGAAAACCTGGATGCTAACCAGAGCGACCCGGACAAAGGCCTCAAGATCCGACGCACTGTCACACAGGTAAGCATATCAGTGCTGTTTATTTCTAATGGAGAAAACTACAACATTTTTCTTTCATCTTAATGCCAACAGAAATACAAACTAGGGTTTCTGTTTTCCACCTGTTCCTTCTCACCAGATTGTCCCAGGTGACAACCAGGAAAATGGACAGACAAATGAAGAAGAAGAAGAAGAAGAGGTTGAGAAACCAGAGAGAGAAAAGCAACGGAGGACATCCAGAGACAAAAGGAAGAACAGTCTTTCTGAGGAAGCCTCGGAAACACAGACATCTGTCAACCTCGACGGAGAGGCAAATAAAGGTAAACTGCCTCACTGAAAAGTTTGTGGGATTTTAATTACTATAAATGACTGGATATAAATCTTTTTGCTGCCTTCTGCCTTCCATCATCCTTCTGGCAGTACTTCATCCTTTGCTATGTCCTTAATTACAAGCATTCCTGCGTTTCACAATCACTCTTCTCACCTCTCCCTCATCTTTCCTTCAGTTACCCCGAGCGACAGTCTGGTGCGTCGCTCGATAAGTCAGCAGAAGTCTGGTGTGTCTGTCACGATCGACGACCCCGTCCGCTCAAACAAGCAGCCATCGCCGCCTCGTGGAAAAGTTTCAAACATCATTCATGTAACAAACCTGGTAAGTTTGTCATTCAGTGCATTCCACTTTTAAGTCTGTTCCACTTATGGTTGCACCATTTTGGCAAGTTGAAATTAATTCACACAACAGATCTTTCTATTTTCTTGTTTCCTTGCTGAGGTTAGGCCTTCAACCTTTCTCTCTTGGGGTACAAAAAAAAAAAAGATTTTCTTGAATGAGGCGTGTTGTGTTGATGCCAGTGGTAACCGCAATCATCATCACACCCTTAATTAGATTCAAGAACACTTAGCCAGGTGTTATGACTGTAGTTAGGCATCATCTGAAGTTGGGGCCCAGTGCATGACTTAACAGACTGCAACAAGACTAGACATTACACATATAATGACTAGCCTTTTTAGATTTTTTTTTACTTGCGTCACAGGAGCAAAAATCGAGGTTACACATGGGTCAAAGATTTCCACCCAGCAAACGCTTGAAAAACTAAAGTGAACCATTACCATTTTTTTTAACAGAAACCAAAACTGAAGGATTAAATAGAGTTACAATGTAGAAACAACTTGACAATTTTAAACACAGAAGATGTAAAATTTGAGAGTGGCACAAGAGAAAAGACATTTTTTAATCTAAATTTCAAGGGTATGGTTTTGTTTTATACTGTAGCATTAATGGCATTAATGTAGAAACTGTCATTGTTATGAAGCATTGAACAAGTGGAAAATATAACTTGCCGGTGCTGCTATGTAAACAAAATCTCTAGGTCTCTTTCTCTGATTAACGCAAATGTCTACACAAAGATTTCGTGGAGATTATTAGTTGTCTAGATATGTTGCTATGACCCAGTATGTTGTACGGACTGACATTATCATCCATAAAGCCACACCACCAGAGGTTGAGCCTTTCTGCTGCTTTGTCCTTGTTTCTGCCTTGTCTTACCAAAATTAGCAACTTTTCTTCAATGCATTGAAAAATACACAACTCGGGGACGAAAATCTGCTATTTTTATGCATGTTGCATGTCTACATTTTCTGTGCACTACTGATTTCTTTTTCCCACAGTTTAAGTGTGTCAACCGCTCTGATTCGAGTTTTTGACAGTTGTCCTATTTTTTATTTTTTTCCTCCCAGGTACGACCCTTCACTCTGGGCCAGCTCAAAGAGTTACTGAACCAGACAGGTAGCGTGGTGGAAGAGGGATTCTGGATCGACAAGATTAAATCTCACTGCTATGTCACAGTGAGTACCAACATGGAGCAGATGCATGATGATAACCAACAAGGCATTGGCCTTTGTGACAAATTGGCCCATTTTAAACATGGTGTTCTTGAACAGATATCTAAAATATATTCAATTACTAGTGTTTGGTGCTGTGTATTAAAACAACGCCCAACATACACAACCCAAAGCAGTTTATCAGTATTCGCATCGAGTGTGCTTTTGGAAATACATATTATTAAAAACTGAAATACCTGCTTTTTTTTTTCCAGGGAGTCATATTTGAGCTTAAGCATTAATAGAATAATTTGCATAATAGTTGTCACCATCACCTCTGTGTTCTCATCCATCTGGCTCCATCTGTTCCTGTCTATTTTTGCAGTGTGTTGCTTGATATGTGATTACACTTGTAATGACTATTTTCTACCTCTTTTCTTTCATCCTGTTCTTATAGTATGCTACATCAGAGGAAGCAGTCGCTACCAGAACTGCACTCCATGGGGTCAAATGGCCTACGAGCAATCCCAAAGTGCTTAATGTGGACTTCTGTGAGCAGGATGAGGTAGGAAAGAGAACAAAAATCCTAAAATAAGCAAATTGCATTGCTGTCAACTCACACACACTTGATGTGATATGAATTCAAATATAGTAGACAGAGGAGAGGATATTCTACTACTGAAGAATTCAGTATTCTTCTGCTGCTGTGGTTATTCTGTCAGGAAGGAAAAACAATCATGTATAGACAGAAAATAGATAAAAATGTTAACTTCATATACCTGGAAAATGTGGCTAGATAAATCAGACATTTCAGCTTTAAGAAATTGTCAACTTGGAAGTATTTGAGAAACAAAAAGCCTCCTGCAAACCCAAGTATGCTTGTGGGCAACTAGTGCTATGAAAGGTAAAAGGCATAAGGAATTAAATATTAACAAGTTTATTTCTGGAGCCATTTCAGATGAGCATCCACATACTGTACTACCTGCCCTCAGGGATATTTTAAAAATTGTATCCACTGTCAAGTTCTCCACCATGTCTGTGGAGATGTACTTCTCTGTTTTAGTTCCAAGCCTACATGTTTTATTCAAATTGCTCCTTTTTCATCAAGTGTATGTTTCATTTTCTTTACACATATTTTCCTCATCCGTTATTTTTCCCCACAGCTGGACTTTCACAAAGGTGTCCTGAAGCCAGAAAGGGAGGAGGAACACGTCGTCCAGCCAGGTGGTCCTCAGAACCGGCTGCCCCCTCTGATGCCTGAGCGAGACCGGGACAGAGACCGCGAAAGAGACAGGGAGCGTGAACGAGACCGGGAACGGGACAGAGGCGTGCGGGATCTGTGGGCAGAGCGAGAAAGAGAGATGCAGCGCCGGGAAAGGGCGCGAGGTGAGCGGGAATGGGACCGGGACAAGGTCCGGGAGTTCGCGAGACCGGGAGAGGACGAACAACGATCTAGATCAAGAGACAGAGAGAGGAGGAGGAGGGAGAGAGCCAAGAGCAAGGAGAGGAAGACTGATAAGAAGGGTAAGACACCTCGATGTGGTTGGAGCTAACCACGAAGGGAAAAGGGGGAACAAAGGAGTTTTTTACAGAAGAGAAAAAGCCTGAATAGACTCATGAATGTCCTAATAATTTGTTCATTGCCAAATGGAAGACCGTAATCACTATCACAGCTTTTAGTCTACTTGTGGGGTTTTGCTGGCCGTTGTGAAAATCATGTTGTGTTTTACAGAGTTCGTGTATAACTTTTATAAATACTTTTATGATTGTGGATATCAGTGAAAAGAAAAGCTTGAAGAAAAACACAGCCTAATTAAAAAAAACTGCAGTGGGAACACAGTTGTACTTAAAACATGAATCAAATATACAATCTTATGTCGAACTCGTGATTATCTGTTTTGGTACCAATATCTGCATAAAAGAACTTCTACTTGCTAAAGAAACATATTCAGTACACCCAACAGATAAATGCTGTCATGCAGCCTCACATCCTCCAGGATGTCTTTACACACAGGTTGAGTTGTCTTCCACTGTCTGAGAACATTTACCCATTTGTGTTTTCTCACTAACAGAGAAGGGAGATGAACCTCCAGCCAAATTGCTTGACGACTTGTTCCTCAAAACCAAAGCAGCTCCATGTATATACTGGCTTCCACTGACCGAGGAGCAGGTTGGTCCTACACACACACACACACTGTTTAGTCTGTTGCATTGAGTGCCTTCAGATTTCACTTGTGCTGTGCATCTAAACTGTGCTCTGTGTCCACCAGGCGGCGCAGAGGCTTTTAGATCGCACAGAGCGCCAAAAGGAGCGCGAGCGAAGGCGCAAAGAACAGCAAGAGGAGGAGGACAAGAAACGGGAAGAGGAGAAGAAGGAGAGGCTGAAGGCCCGGGAGAAGGACGGCGGCGTGGCGGCGAGCGGCGTGGCGACTGGGCGAGGAGCTGAAGGAGACCGAGAGCGGGACCGAGGCCGAGACAGGGAGGGGAATCGCAGTCGAGACAGGGAGGGGAATCGCAGTCGAGACAGGGAGGGGAATCGCAGTCGAGACAGGGAGGGGAATCGCAGTCGAGACAGAGAGGGGGACCGTAGTCGAGACAGAGAGGGTGAAAAGAGGTGGGACAGCAGCCACCGGCCCAGACGACCGTCTCCAGGCGCTGGTAGTGGACGGCGGTCTCGCAGTCGTAGCAACCCCCGGGACAGACGCCGCTGAGGGCCTGGAGGCTGCAGGGAAAGCTGAAGAGTGATAGAGGGGGGGAAGCAGTGTAGCAGAGGACGCAGCAGACAGGAAGTCTTGGGAGGGAGTGTTTCATGTGGCCAGACATCTCTCTTGCCTCATGCTCAGGACTTGTGTCTGCCCCTCACTACCTGCCCCACTGTGCTTTAACTCGTCCACTTCGACGCCAGCGTTGTCTTCCACACACTTCTGCCATTTCCCCCCTCCCCTCGCCTTCTTAATGTTCTCACAGATAATCCTGATTACATTTGTAGGAAAATGTCAGTTCATCTGTACCACGCTCTTCTGTTCTTTGTCTTCCAGAAGCAAAATTCTGTCCTTTCTCCTGTAGAGAGCAGCGTTCCTCCTTGTGTCTGTGTAGTGCTGTCATAATTCTCCTCATTGAAGAAAAAGAAGCAGAGGGCGGTTGTTTTCTGGCTCGCCTCTTCATTTTGTCCCACTGAGGTTTGGGAGCCCGCCTCTTTATTTTAGTTCTGCGGGCACACATTTCCTTCCTCCTCAGCGCCCTGTAATATAAGCAGTTAAAAATAGATCCCTGACCTTCACATATTTTCTAGCATAAATTGTAATGTTCCAATCTTCAGCACTAAGTTTTTGGTTTTTATTTCCTCTTACAAGCAGTCCTTGTGAAAGTGAGGAGCGTTATTTTGTTTTGTTGAAGTATTCTGAGTCAAGTTTTGTTTTTTCCACCCTTGAGGGATTGTTGTGCATTACAGCAAGTGACGTTAGAGTAATAAACAAAAGGTGCAACTGGTCTCAACACTGTAAACTAAAAAAGAGCGGTAGGAAGAGACGGAGTCTTATGCCTGAATTTGTATTTAGGGAATGTTTATGGAGACAAAATAGAAATCTTTGATAATTATGGGAAAGTGAGTTTCACTGAAGTCTCCGTTCTCAAACATGTCCTCTGATCCTTCAATCATATATATAAAAGGAGAATAAGAATAAAAAGTTTATCTTCTAATAGAGTGATGGTTACAATTTTAATATTTTTAATTTTGTTTGTAGCTTGAAACATTTTAATTTTTTCCCCCTGTTCTCCTGCCAGTGCTGAATGTACCTGAGAATTTAAAAAAAAAGTGAATAAATTTAAATTGGTTATCACATTGTTTGCGTGGACGTTTTTTTCCACACATGCTTTATGACCTCACTGAGTCACTGAATGTTATTGACCTTCATCTGTTTAATAATAAAATAGATTGTTCAGTTTAACCCTCATGTTGTCTTGTGGGTCAAAACTGACCTGTTTGAAAATGTGGAAAAAAATATTTTCAGTGAAACTTCTGATGTCCATCTTTTCAACATTTTTTGGTGGAAAAAAATGTTAAAAATGTTTAAGAACATTCACAAAAAATCCACCAAAATCCAGCGAAATTGGCTGGATTTTTTTCTGAATGTTGAAGAAAATATTACACGTTTTACTGATATATATGTAATCACTTTAGATATTTTTAGGATTTTTTTTTGGAAGATTTTTACTCATTCTTTAACAATATTTGCAAGACTTTTCTTGCCAAATTTGGGGGATTTTTTTTAACAAAACTTTCAAGGGAAGCTTTTAAGGAATTACTGGAATTTTCTTCCTGAAGGTTTTGCAAATTTTCAGAAATTTGGATAATTTTTTTGCTGAATTTTTGGATTTTTTTCAGACGAGTAAACTATTTTTTGGTGCCTGTAAATGAGAACAGGAGGGTTAAAAGATGTAAATTTGTGAGCTAATATTTGCTAGTAGACCATTGTGAGCACAAATGAAAATATTTATTACAACATACAGAAATTACAGTAATGTTTTTCCCCAACTTGTACAGATACATGTAACAAATCTCTTACAGTAAAATCAAATTTAAGTGCAAAATGTTTGCTAGCAATAACGTATGTACAAAACAGTTTAGCAAAAATCCCTTGTTCTTCTACAGCAAACAGTAGCCACATTGGGGTAAAAAAAAAAAAAAGCAGTAGTTTCTTTTATGTTCCCTTTTAACTATGGTACAGTAATAGTACAAGAAGTACAGCAGGCAGTACATGTGGCAAAAGAGACTGATCCAAGTCAGAGACAAAAGGAATTGTGAAAATCAGCAGTTTCAACTTGAAGAAAGACCTACGACTGAGCAAAAGCACACGAGACAATGACAGCATATTAAGACCAGCTTTTCTTTTTTTGTCTTCTCAAAAATCCACAGCTGCATAGAGGCGGATCAGTGTGAGTTGTGAGGGGGAATGTTATGTGTGGCGCACACTCTGCTCATGTGACAGGAGTGGCAGAGGAGATGAGAGTCCAGGGGGAAGCACTGCGAGCCGGGCTTATCAGAGAGCTGCTTACCACACTCCTGAGGAAAGAGGAGGGGAGAAAAAAAGCTCAGATAACGACAGGAATGTATGCAGAGGAAGTGAGGTCACCTATCAAACCACTTCATAACCAAAGTGAGATAAGAACTATTTGGATAGGAATTTAAATCGGGGGTTATTAGCCGAAGATTACTCACCTCGCAGTGGTAGCACTCAAAGTGATAGTCCTTGTTCATAGACACGACCCTGAGGATCTCTTCACTGCCCTGAGACAAAACAGGAAGATGTTGGAGAGGTCAGCAGAGTCTCACTGAACACTATTTGCCAACAACTGTCTGCTTCGATTCCATTTAGAGCCATAAAGAACTTGACAAAAACGGAAATCTCTGATTGCCAGAAACTGTCGCTGTATTCACTGCTTCCTGAGGTTTTATTTGAAAAATGGGTTAAACACTTCATTGCAGGGTTTCTGATGAATTTTTAATGCATCAGTTTGAGTCTTCTCTGCATGCGTCCATATTGCTGCACCTTTGTTACAGCAGTTTTTTTTCTAAATAAAAGTCCTATGCTGTTATGTTTTTTATTTGTCGGGGGAACAAACAGACTAGTATAATAATTTAAGGGGGATGTATAGATTATTAAGAAGAAAACTCAAGAAAAATGCTGTTACTCACCTCAGTAGGTAAGATGGGTTGTAAACAGGCAGCGCACTTCGGAGCAAATGTCCTGCAATAAGACAGGAGAAAGTTTTTCACATGTAAAAACCAAACTCTATAATATCTCTGTTCCACTTAACTCCTGATATAAAAGAATAAAACATCCCCATAGCTGCTTAAATCTGGACCTTAAGCTGAGCATAAGTGCATAAATGTGGATAAATTTTACTTAACTAACTGAAAAGTTACTACTACTTACTAATTACTGGAGAGAGCAACAGGAGTGACAGCAGACAACAACGGTACAGTTTCATGTTTTATGTTGCAGGTACGACAAAAACAAATAGCAAGTCTCACTTGTTGTAGTCTGCAACACAGTAGATGTTGCTGTGTTGGTCCACGGTGAAAGGGACCCCATCCAGAGCCTTGGAGCACATCACACAGCGGAAACAGCCGGGATGGTACGAGTTCCCAAGAGCCTGCAGGATCTGAGAAGGATAGACCAGAATCATTTAAAGAGAATTAAAGGCCCTAAAAATATGTGTTTTTAGGTATGTATATGTACACTACTGTTCAAAAGTTTGGAGTCTCCCAGGCAATTTCATGTTTGCCATGAAAACTCACACTTTTATTCATGTGTTAACATAATTGCACAAAGGTTTTCTAATCATCAGTTAGCCTTTCAACACCATTAGCTAACACAATGTAGCATTAGAACACAGGAGTGATGGTTGCTGGAAATGTTCCTCTGTACCCCTATGGAGATATTCCATTAAAAATCAGACGTTTCCAGCTAGTGCTGGGCGATATGACGATACATATCATGAGAACGATAGAAAAGTGTCTATCGTGCCATTTCTCTTCTATCGTTTCTAACCTAATTTTATCAATTATTACAGCAAATTTATCATTAAATAGCCTGCGACGATTGTATTAGTGTTTTCTTGTCACTATGCATACTCTTAAGTTTATATACGTGAAAATAAAGAATAAAAATGAGATTTTTCTCAAAGAAACTCGGTCTTGTGTTTTTTGCGACATGACGCTGCTTTACGTTCTTTAATTCTCACGCGGGTTTGCGACATACTTTACGTTACTTAACTCATGAGTGCTGAGGGGTGGACGCGCAACAGGTAGGGCTGGCCTGAATTGCAGCTTCTGGGCTCCGGATATTCGGTCCCCTCCTTAAAACGTCCGGAGGGGGAGGAATTTGACGGACGGACGAAGGACTGACTTGAATATTCGGTTCGGTCCGTGAGGTCAGAGGTGGTGAACTAACGGAGGAAAGAGCCGAATTTTCGGCTCGGTTCGTAACGCCCCACGGCGGGGTGGGGGTGGAGGTAGGGGGGGCGAATATTCGGATCTCAAAATTAATATCATACCACCATGGGGACCGAATATTCGGGTCCAGCCCTAGCAGCAGGTTGAAGTTTCATGGAGAAAAGTAAGCAATGAAATTTTTGTCAAACTTTTCAGAGAACTGAAAACATACTTTGTTGTGGTATATCGTCATATATATCGTTATCGTGATATAAAATAATCCATATCGTGATATATGACTTATTCCATATAGCCCAGCACTACTTCCAGCTAGAACAGTCATTTATCACATTAACAATGTCTAGACTAGATTTCTGATAAATTTAATGTTATCTTCATTGAAAAACATGCTTTTCTTTCAAAAATAAGGACATTTCTAAGTGACCCCAAACTTTTGAATGTCAGTGTATGTATATATGTAAATGCATACATCTAAGTAGATAGATATAAGATAAATATGTCAGGTTTTCAGTTCCAACTATAAAATGTTGCTGTATTGACTGTAATTATCATATTGTCTATTTTATCAGTCTTTTTTTCATCTCATTTTTCTTCCCTCCTCTAGCAGCTATATATATATTATCATTTGTTAGTTTCTTTTTTATTTTAAAAGCAGTTTGTGGTCTGCTGGCCTTTTTGAAAATCATAATTTCTAAACCTTTCCTCTCCATTCAGCACTGCTCCGCTGATGTTTTTAACCAGCTGGGGGCAAAACACAAGATTCATATATGGTCAACTTTTAAACATGGTAAGTGTTGCATATTTATACAACCAGCAGTTACAGAGCTGTTTACTGTTCTTCATATGGGGTCTTTGGCCACCCCTTGAATGGATTTTTCGCTCTATTTTTGGTTTCTACCAACACCTGAAGGTGCCTGCTGCAGCTGAGAACAATCCCATAGATCAGTTAGTGTGAACCAGAACTGTTCAGGTATGAAGCAGGCAGCTAATGAGCTGAAACTCACTTTAAAACTCTGTAAAGCCGAGGAGGGGTTTCATAATGAGGTGATAATTTTGTGTGGGTTCCACCTTAAAGATACTACTCTCACATTGTCATTTGATACATAAAAAAGTGATTCTATCTGCTTTATAAATTAGAAATCCAGCAAATCTTATTTTAATCGTCAACTTCAAACTGCAACATTTCCAGTGAGGCTACCAAGTCTCAAAGGAACGCATTTTTTCCCCTAAAACTCAGAGCGATAAACATCGGTGGCCCTAAAACTTGGAGTTGAGCCACTCATGCAGAAAATAATGCCTGTGGACCACAGACACACTGACAGCCTTCTATTTATATTATGGGTATTATGCGGTTCAAATATGGTAAGAAGTTTGGAGATAATCACCGCAGAGCCTTTTTTCTTTATTTATCAAAAACCCAAGGCAAACATTCCAGTGAAAATCTGCCGTGGGAAACCGAAAAAAGAGCCAACAGACAGACGTCACCAGATTTCTCTATCCTCTGAGGGCTTCTTCAAAGGAATGGTGGGAAACAGAGGATGTAAATAACTAAAAAAAAACAACAACAACAAAAAAAACGACACAAGGCGAGTTAAAGATTAACCCTTGTGTTGTCCTGCGGGCCAAGTTTTAAAGTTTGAAAATGTGAGAAGACAAATATATTTTCACAGTGAAACTTCTGATGTCCACATTTTCAACATTTTTGGGAAATCTTTGAACATTTTTTGGTGGAAAAAAAGAAATGTTAAAAATGTTTCTTCAGAACATTCACAAAAAATCAACCAAAATCCAGCGAATTTGGGGGATTTTTTTTACAATAAAACTTTTTGCAAATATTCAGAAATTTGGGGAATTTTTTTGCTGATTTTTTGGATTTTTTCAGACAAGGAAACAATATTTTTTGCTGCCCATAAATGAAGACAACAGGAGATTTAAAGATTGGAGCGTTCTTCTACTGGAGTTTTGTGGGAGTGTTTGTGAACATGTGGCGCGTTCTCACACACACACACACACACCAGTAGCCCTCACCTGTTCCAGAATCAGGTGGCCACACACACTACACTTCTCAGCAGCAGCCTGGAATCCCGAAAACTGTAATTAAAACAGAGAGATTAGCAACGGCACAAACTCAATCCTTCGACTCCGAACATGTCTGAGATGACAAAACACGCCTTGACCTCAACTCTTACCATGTAATCCTCTTTACAGTACACAGAACCATTGACATTGTAGAAGTCCTTGTTTCTCAGGGTGCGTCCTACAGAGGGGCAAGAGAAAATGTTAATCCTACATGTGTTTTTTTTTTTAGAGAAATATAGAGCAGAAATGGGCTAGAAACGGATGAAATGCTTCCCATCACCATTGGGTTTACTCACCACAGGACACACAGGTGAAGCAGCGAGTGTGATAGAGGTTGTCCAGAGCTTGGCAGGCGTTATCCGCCCCGTACACGCCTTTCCCACACTTCACACAGGTTCCTGCCGACACACAGGGGGACAACACAACACAACACATTTAGTGGAGGGCGATCGCTCGGCGGCTCTTAGCGCTTTGTTTACGACGCATTCCAAGAGAATGTGTCTGAAATCCAACTCCACACAAAGTGTCAACACTTGTAAATCCTCTCGTTCGCACCACCTCGGGGATTTTCACACAGTTAAAACCCAGTTACCCATGCCAGCCTGTTTGCTCATCCACTCCAGTGTCTCTGCTGAAGCTCTGTTATTAAAGGGAAACTCCACCGGATCTGACTTTTTTTTTTTTTTTTTGGCAAGACCTTCCAAAAAATACACAAGTCTTTCTTCTGGAGTTTGGAGCCAAGAACCTGCCTTTAAATTTGACTTTAAACCCCACATTTAGAGCAATTTGGAGATTTAACATGATAGCACTGCTTTTTTTCCTCTCTCACACTGGGAGCCAAAACTCCCCCAGAAGCAACAACAAAATTAGTAAATTACAAAAATGATCACTTTTGCTGCTTCCTCAAATCATTAACAAGACTTAGTTGTTTTTTTTTTTTTTTGGGAACCTTTTTTTTCAGCTATTCTGAGGTTTCCACTGACATTTTGTTGTCAAGACTAAGAAGGTAAATAATCAACCTTTCTAGGTCAAAATTACCATAAGTTTGAGTTTTGCCGTTGCGCTGTAAAAACACACCTACGCTGCTTCTAGGAAACAGCACGCCATCTTTAAAAAGTCCGGCTATTTGTGCCTAAATATGTTCCATAGTCGGCGCGCTAAATGTAAAGTGGAAAAGCGGCGGCGGTGGTGGTCCGAGCTTCACTCATTCTGTGATCTATTTAAGGACTGGCCTGAGTTTTTTCCCCCCTTTCTAATGTGGCTGAGGGAGTGCCACACAAATCAAGAATTCCTACACTCTGCTGCTACGAGCTTGGACAGTCCCTTCGACATTTAGGAACGGAGTCTGTGCCAAAGCCAGAAACCAAAAGGGCCGCGACTCGAACTCTAAATATAATGTCTGAAGTTGCAGCATATATAACAAACTGCAGAAGAACTGGTTTAAGCAACCGGGAAGGATTTTTTTTAATATAAAACACCAACAACCAAAGAAAATCATAAAAGCCACAGAAAATAGAGTATTTGCTAAACTAAAACTAACTCAGAAGACCTATCACAGGACTAGAGAGTGCATAACTCAGATCAGAGTTGAATATTTTTACTTTCTTTTTAATTATGAAACCCGTTTTTTCCCCCTTTGCTCAGCATAACACCTCATGGCAGGTGTGCGTGTGTGCTGGCTGAGCTCGGAGCGTCTGTCTTCACGCCTCACGGCTTCTGATTTCTTCTTAATGGCTGACAGGAGTACAGTATTGTATGTCCCCTCGGGCCACACATACCTGAGCAGAAAAACAGGCTACAGCACACCGCCCCTGCACACGCCAAGGCAGCGTTACACACACACACACGACTCACACACACACACACACACACACACACACACACTGCGTTACTGTGGCCTGAAGTCACTCAGGGGAAACACACCCTGCCTCAGAAGAGACAATATACACACATTCATCCAGCCACCGTAACACACTCCTACCCTGCTACACACTCGCGCACACAGACCCTAATCTCCTCTGACTCACAGTAATGGCCGGAGCTGTGTTTATATGGAACCATGTAATTTGTGTCTGAGTGTTACAGCAGAATTTTGCAGTTTAATGGCCATGTAGATCCGCTGCATTAGCCCTGTGTGCACCACACTGTGGCAAATTGGCAACATCTGCCCCAAACATCAGCTGACTGGATGCGTTGGTTACAGGTGTGAGTCTGACTATTCACATACCTGCCGCTTTGTCGCTTTAATGTTTTTCTTTTTGTGAACAATATGTGCCTTTTAGCGGTCCGTTTCTTTCTTCTACTTGTCTGGATCTGAAGCCGCAGCGCTTCTTTCTCCCCCTTTCTGCTTTGTGTGTTGGGACCCTGCATGTCTCTGCAGGCTTCGTGGCACCATCCAGCTATCCATACACTCTTTCAACTATTAATCTGTCCATCCATCCATACAACCCTTTCATTTAGAGAGGAACCTGTGATCTGACACCAGGCAGCGAGGATGACAATAATAACACGGTGAGGGCGGATGTCGGGTGACCCAGCTCACCATTATGAATGCATGGGATGTCGTGTGTGAACAGTGACAGCACTGGCTCAAATTAGGGATGTGATTTTACATTTTGTGTTAAATGAAGCTCAGTTTTTATCCCCCTCTTTCCTGTTTCCACCACACAGCCAGAAAATTTGATAAAAAGTATCTCACCAAAGAACTCCTGCCGGTTTTCCACGGTCTCCCTTCCAGCTCCTTGCTCCTCCAGAGGTTTGACTGGACCTCCAGCTGTTGAGGGCCCCACTGTCGCTGTGCTCGGTTTGGAGAGAGCAGTCAGGGCCAGAGACTGCTCCTTCAGCATCAGGCCTTCCAGCAGCCCCTCACCTTCCAGCGCTGCGTCTCTCAGCAGCAGTCGGGTCAGCTCTTCTTGGTAGCGAGTGCCGGGCAGGTCAGAGTACCGGGCCCTCTCTCCCATCACACCGGCCTCTTTGCCTCTCACTCCGGCCTGCTGCTCGTCCCACCACTCTGGACCTGCCTGGTAGCAAGTCGCTGCCGGACTTCCTACCGCGGGTGGGTAGGAGTGGCGGCTATCGTGTGCACCTGGACGCATCCCTACGTCCAGGTACTGAGTCCAGGCCTCTACGGGAGTCACACCCGCTCTGCCCGGAGCGCCATAACCAACCGCAGAGCCTCCAGTCTGCACGGAGGGGGACTGCTGCTGAGGAGGGAGGCCTCCAGAGGCAGAGTAGCGAGAGTCGTAGCCTAAACTGATGCCGCTGGTCCGGTTGCTGCTGCAGCGGCTCCCCATGGGACTCCCACCTCCTCCTCCACTGGCGGTGCTGGAGGCGAAGCTGGACCTGGGGCTGACCAGCACGGACTCCTGCAGGCTGAAGGATGAACACGGGCTCAAGGTCGGTCCTGGAGGGTAAAAGAAGCCTCCTCCTACGCCTCCTCCGGTCATATCAGACGGGCGATGCGGTGGATGAGACAGGGATGCAGGCCTGGTGCTCTCCCACAGTTCACTGCCGGTGCTGAGGCGCTTGTAGAACAGAGCCTCCTGCAGAGAGAGGCGTTTGTGCCTCTCAGGCTCGGAGAGGTAGCCGGGCTCCGCCAGGCCGCCTCCGCTGCCTCTGGGTGCCGACCCATACCCCACTGCAGCAGGGTACGGCGGGGGGACAGAGAGAGGAGGCGGCTGGGAGAGGAGCTGCTGCCGTCTGACCAGCTGCTGGAGCTCCAGAGAGTAGCGCCGCTGGTTGAGGGACGCCTTGGAGCCGAACGCCCCCTGAGGGTCGCTCTCAGGACCCAGGCCGGACTCACGCCTCAGGTGGGAATCCACACCATCGCCCAGGTAACGGGAAGCTCTCTGCTGGGGGGAGGGACGCCTGAGTGGTGCCAAAGTGGAGGGGTGAAGGGGCTGCTCGCCATCTGGAGGTATGGTGCCCACCGTGGCGGAAGTAGGTGGTGTGGTGAGGAGCTGGGAGGGCGGCATTCCCATCCCCCCTCCTCCTCTCCCACTCACTGGAACACATGGATCGCTTGTGGTCGCGGAGGCAAGCGAGAACTGGCCGGGTCTTGAGGGCGAGGCAGCTGTGGCGCTGGGAGCTGGTGGCAGACCGCTGCCCCCTCCACTGCCTGCAGAGATGCCAGCGTTGGCGTTGCTGTTGTTCGAGTTGTTGGCAGAGTCGTGTTTCTTCTTTGAACTATGGAATTTCACGCTGCCCGAGTCCGTTAGCTTTAACTTCTCCAATAACTTGCTTATCGGCCTGTCCATGATGAAGCCTTCTCGTGCTTATTACCTGCCCGGGCAGAGTCGAGTCTAACAGCAACTCCCTTTAGGTTTCAGAATAATGTGCTCTAATACAGTGTGAGTAGATAAACAGCAGAACAAAGATGTTCAAGTAAATCTACCGCTTTCCCTACAACAGTTGAAATGTTATAAAAAAATTTAAATCTACCCTTGAATCTAGCTCAAAGCTACAAAAAGGACCCTTTATATACACACACAATAAATACAGAGCAGATAAATAAGACTTTTAAGACATTTCAGGGTGGTGACATGACTTTGTCCACTGAGTCATCTGGTTTGCCCTCATGTGGAAAATCCACAGGCACAGGTAGGCTGTGGTGAGGCAGAATCCATGGGATTATTAGACAGTTACTAACACTTCAAGTCAATCCAGCCAGGAAGTGGGAGAAACGTACATCCAGGACACTTTTCCGTGACCTATGGTCGTGGAGGGCCTCCTTTGTGGACCCTCATGTGGCTCCACATCTGCATCTTCTCCGGCGTTAAACTGTCTGGAAGCTCCTTGACTAAACTGGCTCTGATGGGGTGGTTATCCAGGGCTGAGTGGGGGTTTGTCTCTCACTTTGAATTTTCTTTTTAACAGCACAAAGCGGACAGAGCTTCAGCAGGATGCAGGCGATCTCCCCTTCATGTGGGTCCAGTGTACACGAGAAAATAAATCCGCTTGCGCACAGATAGTCGACTCACCCAACTTCTGCCATTCATCTCAGGGCGAAAGGTGCTCGGGAAAAAAAAAATAATTTAAAAAAACACACGATTACCTTTAACTAGAAAACACACACGCACGACTGCGGCTAGCAGTCTCCTCCGTCCGTCCGTCCATCCGCCAGAGCTCGGCTGCTTTTATCATTCCCGTTTTCACAGCACAAATCCTGTCCGGGACTCGGTCAAATAGTAGCGGAGAAGTTTGGAGAGAGAGGAGGAAATGAGGGGAAGCCGGCGCTCCGTTACAGTCCCTTCCCAGCAGACCGGTGCTGGGCTAAACGAGTCGCTCGAGATAAATAAAATCCCTCCCCGTGTGCATTGCACGGTCGACAACTTTGTTTCTTTCTTTCTTCCCCCTAAATAATTACTTACCTCCCCCTCTTTTTGCAACGCCGTCCGGCTCGCAGCAGCGGAGGGAGCTAGTTCCGGTTACTGCTTTCAAAATAAACCCTTTTCTGAGCACCGTGATTTTTAAATTAAACAAACACTCGACTGACCCGCTTTGTAGCTTTGGTTGAGCCTTATATAAAAAGGCTGATTTTGAGGTTATTTTTTAAACATAGTTTTATGATCATAAACCTACTGAAGTGCTTATTTATTCGCTTCCTTGTTCAAAGCGGCGGTGTATTTGGTTTTATTTTGAAGGCGCATTCACGTAACAGCCGTGACTTGTCGTCCTGCTGATACATTCAGCTTGACCGTCTCTCTTCCTTTATCAGTGAGCGGCGACTCCAGCAGCCGGAACACCTTTCCTCCAGCCATGGCTGTTTCGTCATTCATACGCAAAAGTCCCGCAGAGGATGATGAGCCCACTCCACAGCGACCAGCTCTCCACCAAAAATATTCAATCAAAACAATAAAATGAAATAAAACAAATGTCCTTTAATTTCCACCTGAAAATTAGTTTTGAACTTTCAGTGGCAACATTTTTTTGGTTTTAATTCAAACTTTCCCTGTTTTCAGTGACGACTTCAACTTTCCTAAGGCCATAACCACCTCTGAGGTCATGTCTAAAGCGATGGAAGTCAGTAATCACCAGTTCATGACATTACTTAGGTAAGCGTAGCAATTCCACAGTCCCACTCTGCATTTAAATCTTACTTAAGTAACATTACATAAGCTGTAGCATCAAAATACAACTAAACTATACTCATCATGCAGAACAGGTCATTTTAAAATATATGTTATATCTGAGAATCCTAACTAGTGGTGCATTAAAGTGTGAACATCACTAATGCAGCGGGTAAACTACTTTGTATACTTTCAGGAAGCTTTAACCCTTGTGTTGAAAAAAATCAACCAAATCACCAAAATTCATCGAAATTTGCTGGATTTTGGTTGATTTTTTTTGTGAATGTTCTTAAAGAAAATGTTAGAAGTTTTACTGATATATATGTAATCACTTTAGATATTTTTAGGATTTTTTTTGGAAGATTTTTACTCATTTTTTGAAAATATTTAAAAGAATTTCCTTGCCAAATTTGGGGGATTTTTTAAATAAAACTTTTAAGGGAAACTTTTAAGGAATTATTGGAATTTCTTGCAAATTTTCTGAAATCTGAGGAATTTTTTTGCTGAATTTTGGGATTTTTTTTCAGACAGGAACCAATATTTTTTGGTGCCTGTAAATGAGGAGAACAAGAGGGTTAACTATCATAATATATTACAATTTATCAGTTAATTTTGTGTTAACATATAGAATCTGGTCAGAAGGTGACTAGTATCAAAGAGGTGTATTGCTGTAAAATGTACAATATTTCCCTCTGAGATGAAGGTGAGAAGTACAATAGAAAGTACACAAAATGTTCATAAATACATTGCTTGAGTAAATCTACTTAGTTACATTCTATCACTAGGGTTCCTGAAGTCATGCTGTTTATTGTGCAACATTAAAACGCTCACAAAGGCGTCACAAAGTGAGACACAATAAAAGGCAAAAGGGAAACTCTGACCTTTTGATTTTAGTCAATGGTGGGAAGGGTGGGGTGGCAGCTTCAGTCACTTCCACAATAATTCTAATTACAGCCTTGCAAATACTCCGCTGCAGAGAAAGAACTGAAAAGAAAACATTGCCTGGAACCACATGAATTTATTTTGTAGAGATATATGTTCTAGAAGCAGCTGAGAAGGCATGGTGCATACTCCAGTACTTTATAATTTGCAAAAATGCACTTATTCGTGACATTTCTGTACTCCACCTTTATGGCATGTTATAAAGAAAAGCCATCTTAAATAGGAAATAGTGGCAAATCTGCAGCCAGTCATGTTCCACGTTCCACATATGTAAATTTACTGTATGACATCCATCCATCCATCCATTATCAATACGCCACTCAATTGTAGGGTCGCAGGGGACTGGAGTCTATCCCAGCTGACTTAGGGCCCCACTAATGAACTGACAGTTGTAGAGGCCACACAAATTAAGCAGCTCATTGACAGGCAGAAGAGGTTAAAGGTCCACAGCTGAAGACTGAATTAACTCTGGGAGGGCATGTTATTAGTTATGATCTTGATGGTGGATTATGACTAAAACGTGCTGTACTGAGACGACTGATGGTCACAATTGGAGGATTCAAACGCACAGCTTTTATTTGTCGGGTGACTTAGGGTGAAGACAGGGGACACCTTGGACAGGTCACCACATATACAGACAAACAATCACACTCACAGAAAATTTAGAATTATCGATTAACCTCAGCATGTTTTTGGACTGTGGGAGGAGGCCGGAGAAAACCCACGCAGGGAAAACATGCGAACTCCACGCAGAAAGATCCCAGGCCCAGGCCAGGACACGATCTTCTAGCTGCAAGGCGACAGTGCTAACCACCAAAGTACTGAGCTGCCCTGGCATATGACAATTGGAGATTTTCTGCAACACCAAAAATGAATGACAACATTTCAATTAACTAAGAATGATCAAATACAATACATGATTTTAAAGCAAATACCAGCTTGCTTGTTAGCATAGCTGACGCTTTATGTAGTTTTTGCCCTGTTGTCTTGGCTGTGCTTCTTCCTGTATGCTTTAATATGAGTTTATATGTGCAGACTGTATCTTCTTTAAACAGACAACCAGAAACTATGCACACTGCACCACTAGTGGCAAAAACAGGGGGGTCAAGAGGGGCCCACAGCTTATTTTTGCCCCAGGCTTCCCAAAAGACTTACCCAGCCCCTGTGACTGTGACAGTGACTAAGCATTAGGTTAATGTTTATTGTGATGGAGCTCTAGATACAGATGCATTCATGTGGCTGTGGTTTGGCACCAGCTTGGAGTGTAAAATGACCACCGAGGCAAACCACCAATATAAACATTTCTGTTTTCATTTTAAAGAAACTTTATTCTGACGTTGTTTTTCCTCATTTAACTGCGGCTGAAACCGAACATTCTGCTTTCTCGATAGTGTTTTCTTTAGCGCAGTTGATGGTAAGACAAGCTGTAATGTTTTTAACCAGTCATGGAGTAAATTTGGGGGAGGACGCTTGTAGTTTTATCCTGTAGTGCTTAAACTCCACTGAAGCAGGAGGAAAATATTGCACTTTTCAGTTGATTACATTAGCTGACACACTACCGTTCAGAAGTTTGGGGTCACCCAGACAATTTCATGTTTTCCATGAAAACTCATTTTTATTCATGTGCTAACATAATTGCAAAAGGGTTTTCTAATCATCAATTAGCCTTTCAACACCATTAGCTAACACAATGTAGCATTAGAACACAGGAGTGATGGTTTGCTGGAAATGTTCCTCTGTACCCCTATGGAGATATTCCATTAAAAAATCAGCCATTTCCAGCTAGAATAGTCATTTACCACATTAACAATGTCTAGACTGTATTTCTGATTCATGTAATGCTGTCTCCATTGGAAACAAAAACTGCTTCTCTTTCAAAAAATAAGGACATTTCTAAGTGATCCCAAATATTTTAATGGTAGTTTATATTTACATTTTTATTCTGTTTTAATGAGTGTGTGCAAATTTAGATTTCTTTAATATGGCACATTATCAACGCATAACCTACCCAACAGCATAAAAATAAATCCATCAACAACTTTAAAATAATTCTTACATGTTATTGCATCAATAATTATTCAATATTTTACAATATTTGGACCACCTACTCGCTAATTTATGCTTTCTGAGCTAATATTTATTACTCAAATGCACAGTTTTATTTGTGATCGAGCATTATTACACTGATTACTACTGTATTACTTCATCCACCACCGTTTTAAACATTTCTAAGTGGTCGTTATTCGACTTAAACTGCGTCGTTCAGGCAACCGCACTACTTTGTTGTACCAGCAGCCTGTGGAATGCGCGGAGGGACACGGCGGAGTGCGGCGGCTGGTGGATTTTTTCGGCGTGTCTGAGTTCTCCAAGGACGATACAGAGTAAACATCCCGCTACTATGTCAGCTCTGGCCGGCCTTAGTCAGCGCTCATTCCGGCTGTTTAGTGGCAGTTATGGGAAACTGAACAACCCCAGAAGAAGTGATAAAGTCCAGCACGGCGGCTCTGGCGGGTTGGGGAGGTTTTAGTGGGTTTTCTGTGTCCCGGAGCTCTTCCACATGGAGCCCTCCATGGCCCCCGCGGTTCCCCGGATCCCCGCAGCAGCCTCCGCGCACTCTGGCTCTCTCACCTCAGGCTGCGAGTGGGAACTTGTCTGAAAAGCTAACAGAGAAATTCTTCGGGGCTTAGTGTCGGAGCAGCTCATACAAAAACAATACTTTGAAGAGCTGCGAGGGAGCCGGCGCTCCGTCTGCAGAGCACTGTTCCAGCACAGATCAGTCATGGAGATGATGTTTACAGATAGGCACCTGGGGTTATTAGCAGTGCTCCTTCAAAGGGCAGATGTGCAAACACAGCAGAGCTCAGGCCATGATGATGTGGAGCCTATCATAGGCTGCATTTTACAGCATCCCTCCTCTAACCACTGGGTCATAATATCTGATCACAGGATGAATCTGAGAGACAATAAGCCAGGGGTGTCAATCTTATTCTAGTTCAGGGGACAAATACAGCCCAATTTGATCTCAAGTGGGCCGGACCAGGAAAATCAGAGCATAATAACCTATAAATGACAACTCTAAATATCCCCCTTTGTTTTAGTACAAAAAGTATACTCTTAAAATGAGGAAATCTTTTTACAAAACATTAAGAACCTGAAATTTCTTAAGAAAAGTATGGGCAATTTCAACAGTATTTTACCTCATTTTATCATTTACACATTACAACTTACAGATCACAGTGTATCTAGAACTCAGTAATATTGTATTTTACTTTATGATCAAAAAAACTTGTCAAAATCTAAAAATTATTTGAAATTTATAGCTTTACAAATGTACAGTTTACAATTAATGTCTTCTCTGTAATTTTTACGGTTTGCAAAGTCATCCTGGGGGCTGGATTTGGCCCACGGGCCATATGTTTGACACCCCTGCAATAAGTTGATAGAAAATGCTTAATTATTGTTAGTTTGTTTCTCACTTTCTTAACCCTCCTGTTGTCTTCATTTATGGGCACCCAAAAAAAATATTGTTTCTTTGTCTGGAAAAAAATCCAAAAATTCAGCAAAAAAATTCCCCAAATTTCTGAAAATTTGCAAAACCTTCAGAAAGAAAATTCCAATAATTCCTTTAAAGTTTCCCTTAGACATTTTATTTAAAAAAAATAAATAAAAATCCCCCAAATTTGGCAAGAAAATTCTTGTAGATATTTTCAAAAAATTAGCAAAAATCCTCAAAAAAATCCTAGAAATATCTAAAGTAATTACATATATATCAGTAAAACTTGTCTTTTCACAAAAAAATCAACCAAAAATTCAGCGAATTTCGCTGGATTTTGCCTGATTTTTTGTGAATATTCTTAAGAAACATTTTTAACATTTCTTTTTTTTCCACAAAAAAATGTTCAAAGATTTCCCAAAAATGTTGAAAATGTGGACATCAGAAGTTTCACTGTGAAAATATATTTTTTCCCCCACATTTTCAAACTTTCAAATGGGTCAAATTTGATCCCCAGGACAACACGAGGGTTAATATAGCCTTCCTATAGTGTTCTTCAGAAGTGAGTAAATCAATTAAAAGGCAAATGACCAGCATCACCTCTCAATAACTGCATTGTTACTGAGTTGAGAAGAATCAACAATAATGTTAATAAAAAATAAAAAACTTTACAAAGATTCCTTTGAAAATACTGCCCTCAAAGTCGACACGCTGCAACTAAAGTGACTGCACCTGTGATCGTTAACACACAAGTTAGAGAACCTGTGATCGCTGAAACAGGATTGAGTTCACCTGTAGTTTCCAGTTATTCTCAGTGCACTAAAACCAACAAATAAGATGCCTTGTATGTGTTGTAGTTACAGCACTGAATCTACTTATCATCGCACACTGATGGACCCACGTATTGTGTTGTTTTATGTAGTGTATACCAGCAGACTGCTCTTCTAATGACCCGATTATATACTTTATTCCTTGAATTATTACCTTGTTGCAGATAATCTGTGCTTTCAGTGACTCTCGAGCAAAAGGTTTCCTTAAAATATGGCTTAAAGGTGTGTCTTTACAGCTTTACATACAATGACAGGTGATAAAATACAAGAAATAACCAAACCCCCTACTGATGAATCAAAGTGTACGATCACTCAATTCCCTGACAGATATTTGGAGCCACATTAAATATCAGTATATTACCAGACTGTATAATAACTGGAGCCTGAAACATTACAATTAGCCTGATTAGTTGCCTCTGCATCTTTCCTGCTTTACTCTACATCATATAGGATGAACACCAAATGCTTATAGCTGGATTTACCTGTTTCAAGGCCCCGAGGCTAATCTGAACTGTTGACCACTACTCCTGCAAGCAGTAGTTCCCATCATGCACTGCACACTCAGCACACTTTATGTCATTACCTCCTTACAGCTCACATGTCCAGAAACTCTCCAGCACCCATTTACATAATAACAGCCCTTATTTTCTGTGTCGGCTGTGCAGTCCTAATTTGTTTAAACACACATTTGTTCAGAGGTTTTCCTTGTGTGAACATAATGTAAATAAAGCAAATAAGACTTTAGTGAAAGGACCGGTGATTTTACATGTTGTAGTGTGGTAGTGATAATACAACAAGTCAGATTTGATCTGTTGTTGGAGGAAATTAAGGCTTAAAATCCAGGAGATCTCACAGTGTTACACTTTATTAAGAAGGTCAGTGTCTTCTTAACTGGTGCAACAATAATATTCTAATTATATGAGATCACTTTGACAGAAAACCTATTCTACAACCATAAATGTCACGTCTGTATTAAAAACACAAATGTAAATCATAAACATTTAATTAACTGTTTTGGCGTCTACCCTGGTATTGCTTGCCAGTATAACGTCACACCTTCACCGCTTACTGGAGCAGCTGAAGACAGTAAAATCATCATAACATTATTAGTTATATGTCACTTGTATGTTGCCTTCGTTTTGTTAGTTTCAAATAAAATCTGTGAGAGGTATTTACAACCCAAATGACACAACTTTCAGCTGTTTTCTCATCATTTATGTGTGTAAACCCTGCAATCCTTATCAGTGCACTATTTCATATAACTATTATTGGTTTTTTTACATTATATTTGATCTTATCCTTATTTATTTGCTACATTATTGTATTGACAATTGTTTTAGGGTAGAAATGGGTTTAAATGACTGATGAAAAACTACCAAAAAACGTACATTATCAACGGGAACATAGGCATAGATTTCCGATTTGTCATAATTTTTGCTGAAATGCATGAGTTATCAACATCCAGGTATTTATGAATGAATTAAGATGAATTAATTTCTACTTGATGTGAACAGGTGCCACATTTACACTAAAAGGCCTTATTGTCCTAAACAGAAACCTTAAAAGAGGACATAAGACTAAATCACATGTATGGGATCATGTTCCTGGACTGTTAACACCAAACCACTTCATAAGAAAGGTCAGGACAGATTCCACCTGCTCAGAAAACTGAAGTCCTTCAGGGTTCAGGGAGAACTTCTGAGGACCTTTTATGATTCTGTGGTGGCATCAGCCATCCTGTATGGAGTGGTCAGCTGCAGACAGGAAGAGAATAAACAAAGCCAGTTCTGTCCTAGACTGCTTCCCTCATCCTGTGGAGGTGGTGGGAGACAGGAGGATGATGACAAAGCTTTTGTCTATCATGGAGGACACCTCCCATCCCCTGCAGGAAACAGTAACATCATAGGCAGCTCCTTCAGTGACAGACTGCTTCACCCACGGTGTCTAAAGGAGCGATACTGCAGATCCTCCCTTCCTGCTGCAGTCAGACTGTTCAGTTCAGCTCCCAGTAGTTCAGCTCACCCACTAACTAACTGCAATAAAAATGTAAAGAGGGACACTATGTGAAATTTCACAGAAATTTCCTGTAAACATTTATATTACTTCTATGAGGAGAAAGTACTTATTTATATCTGTGTACTGTGTGCATTGTGTGCTGCTCTTTTCTTTGTACTGTTTCTGCTGCTGTAACACTGAAAATTTCCCCACTACAGGATCAATCAAGATTCTATCAAGGATCTATCTATCTATCTATCTATCTATCTATCTATCTATCTATCTATCTATCTATCTATCTATCTATCTATCTATCTATCTATCTATCTATCTATCTATCTATCTATCTATCTATCTATCTATCTTTGAGAAAATCTGATATACTAGTAAAATAAATATTTCAAGGCAATGCACAATGGCTAGCAGCCTTACTGTATTATATTCATTCGGACTCTAATTTGAATTGTTACTTAGTACCTGCATTTTGGGTTTTCCTTTACACAAATAAATACATTTGACCATAAACTGATGCAGAGAAACCACAATTTGATGCAAAAAGCTGTTTGACGTGAACATTTTTACAAAACCTACTCACATGATGCATAAGAATAATTCAAAATGAGAAAAATCACAAACTAATAACTTATTTTGACGGTTCAAGTTTAAAAAAAATATTTTACAGCCAAAAAGCCCCAAAATATCGACTTCTTCATTGGAACTAACGGGACTGACAGGTCCTCCGTGTGTCTTCAGCTCCCCCTGCTGGTCAAAGCTGAATAGTGCAGGCAAGATGGCGGCTCCCGTTAGGACGCTGTGCTGTTCAGGTGAGACAGAGGTTATCCACTAAATATCTTGTATATGTGTCCGATTTAAGAGCCAAAGTAGAGCGCCGTTGCTGTAAATATATGTTTATACTACTTCCTACCTTTAACACAGCTGCTTTTTCGAATAGCTGGCATAAATGCAGTAACGCCGACTAGCCATGCTAACGCTAATGCTAACAGTCGTGTCAACTGTGAACGACTGTCAGCAGGTCTGAGTCCCAGCAGCTGCTCAATAACAGAACAAAGCGTTAATCAAAGTGTGTCCTGTGAATTCTGTCTGATTGTGGGAGTAATTTTGTTCCTTCTTTGCTGTTTTACAGTGTTTAGACTCTCCAGCAGGCAGCTCAGCACAACATGTGGAGTACAAGCTGGACAGAAATGGAGGCTAGAGTAAGTTTACTGTTGTTGACTGTGACTAAATAAAGCTCAAGTTTTTCTTTATAAGCCCAAGAAGCGCTTCCTAACAGCAGACACTTGCAGAAAGGCTTGTTGTCATTAGCAGTTACATTATAAAACATTACTATACTGAAGAGTTGGGGGAAAAATGCAGATTTGCGCCAGTTGCTTTGTTTTTCCTGTTCTGTTTGAGTTTAGTTTGTGTCAGACTAAATGTGAAACCATTTAGTAAACTGGAAAAAATCAAGACCTAAGCTCCGTTTTAGACATGGACTTCCTTGCATTGTCTGGGCCAGCTTCATGTCTAAATGTAAACTGTAGTAGCTTTGCGATATAAGTCATGATGACTTGTCAAAGCTGCTGTGAAATGTGATTTTGGTAAGACTTTTTCCATATTTCAACACCAATATTGGTCCAAAAACATCACAAGAGTAAAAGACACAGTTTCCTGTCAAAAGCAAAAAAGGTTTGACAAAACATGTACACAATCTGAAGTTTAGTTTACTTCCAGCTGCTTGTAGATCTTTCCTCTGAGTTTCTGAAAAGCCTGCAGCACCAGACAGCGGCAGGATCCATATGAGCGTTTCCAAAGAGCGAGTGTTGCGAGCTTTTATGCATAGAATGACAGCACCGGTCACTCCAGCAGTTACTTCTAAATAGAAATAATCCCCCTCATGGAGACAGGATCGATGAGGATGTAACAACAGCTCAGAATGTGCTTTTCTTCACATCAGACAGGTGAGCTGTCACAGTTTGTAAGTGAAGGTTCATTTAATTTGTTGTATAGAAGTGGTGCTCAAGTTGAATTCTGTACTCCAGTAGCTGTTGGGATATTTTTATTATACTGTTGGTAAATTACTAGTCAGATTATCATCACACATGGTCAGAAATTTCATAAATAAATTAGGATATTCATTACTTGACCATTTTGATAAGCTGCTATTCAGATAGTTTCTCTCTTTTTTGCATTAGTGCATTGTTTTGTATTATACATCTCTTAATATACTGTCCAATTAAGGTCAAATATTATGTGTGGACCTTAGCTCTCTCTGTCACTTTAGTGGTTATGTCTGAATAAAACTGTGAGGAACATTAATACAAAAGGGCTCTACGTCTGAGTGACAGAATGCCATCACTTTAACAAGTTAATGAAGCCAGCAGCGTTATGTATACCATGTCGAAAAAAGGCTTTATTGAACTGTGTGTGTGTTTGCTTGCAGACATGGACTCGCCAGAAGCGGCACAGAATATGGACCTCTCACAGATCTGCCTGATTGGTCTTTTGCAGGTATTTATCATCTTTATTGTGTCTAGAGAAACTATTTATTTAAATCTATTTACTTCTCATTTCCATTTGTTTACTTGCTTTTTCTGCTTTGATTTCATTCAGTATTATGGCATTATGCTTTACTTTAAATATTGTCATCTACTAGTGGTATATTTTGACATTCATGACCACTTCAGTTTTTGCGTTTGTTAATTTTATCTTCCTTTGTGGACAGATGGACGGCCAGCACCTCCACTGAAGGGCCACCTGAGAAGAAAGCAAGAGAGAGAAACTTTAGCTGTGAGTACCACAAAAGTTGTACCTCTTTGTCACTCTTTTGTTGTTTTATTACAGTTCACACTCACCTGTTCACACTTCTTTATCACAGAGGCGCATTGTGATGCTGAACTCGGAGGTGGACCAAGGAATAGAGATGTGGAGGGAGAAACAGGAAGGAGCGAAAAGAATGGAGGAGCACAAAAAGTCTCTTTTACTGAAACCCAAAGGGCAGCGATTATTGAAGAAAAAATCTCAATGTTAGAAACAGATATTCAGCCCAGTGGATGTATTTATGAGGACTTGTGGCTTTTCTCCTGCTTTGGAATTTGTGTTTTTCCTCAGTATTCATGCAATAAATGTTTGTCCTAGACTTTAATGGCAAAGTTTTGTTTGTCAAATCAAAAAGGTGGTCACTTTTCATAGTTTTAATGCCGAGTTAATGTCTCTCTGCTTCCACTAGAATGCAGCATTTCTTCTCTTAAACACAGCGTGACGCCATTTTGTCTGGTGTGGGGCTGAGAGGAGTTTTGTTGGGCTGGCAGAGGAAGGGAGGAGCTGGCAAACAGAAAGCAGCACTGATTCAGGACTTTACTGTGCATGTGTGTTCCAGGGAGAGCGAGGGGTTCACACCTTGGCACGCTGTTGCTGTTGTTACTCAAAATACATGACAAGTGTTTGAGCCCGGTGAAGCAGCGTAGATAACAGCATGAGATGTCGACAAGTTCCACATTCATGCAAAATCAAAGGTAAAAAATATTTGATGGTGCAGCAGCAATGAGGCTCATAATTAGGCTTTGTGTTTTCCACTTTTCATGGGGCATTTTCTGAGAAGAAAAGGAGTGAAAAACTGGAATTTTGACTGAGCCTCTCCGTAGGCTGGTGTCTGGAAAGATGATTAGCCGGCTGCAGCCAAGTTAGCAGAAAGTTTAATCCCACGGAAAGTGATATTTTCGGCTATCGACACCAATTCTAAGCTGCTTAAAGCTTTAATGAAGCTGCAGAAACTCTTTTATCATGTTAAAAATGTACATCAGCTGGGAAGAAGGAGCAAAAAATCTGACTCCAGTTACATTTAAGCGCTTAGACTTGAATCTTTTGTACTTTTTTATACAATTAATTAAACCCTAACCCTGTGTTTTATGCACTTGAGGTGAAAAGGGGGCATTTTGCAGAGATGCTGTGCAGCTGTGCCTTTGTGTAGTCAGCATTAATTTGGTGTGACTTTGACTTCTAAACGGAGTATTTACAAAGTGAGGTCAGCCTCTCCTCTCTGTCCCCCTCTGCTCGCCCTCACTCTTGCTTTCTTCTCCCTTCCTCACATTTTTCTTTTCGCCTCTCTCTCTCTTTTTGCCCAGGTCTTGTTGCAGACTTCAGCAAAGCCTCACTGTAATTAGGGCTGCTAGCCGCTGAGTTGCAGATTCTTTTCTGTGGAGATGGGAGTTTTCTCCCCCAACCTCCCCCCTCCTCCTTGTCTTAACTTTTTCATACAGTTGACCAAAGGAGCTGACTGTTTGTTGTGTTACAGGAGTGTAGGAGGACATAGAGCAGGCCACAGAGATTGTTGTAAGAAATACCAACGAGGCGACAGTCTTCATTCACACACATCCTCACACCTGCAGCATCAAAGACCTCCCAACTGCACCGGCAGTGAGAAATCTAACTCCTCATTCTTTCTCTCGACTCACCATCTTTTCACATGCTGCTTTTTCTGTGAATGTCTTTCCCCCCGACTCCTCCCATCCTTCCCCCTCCTCTCCTTTCCTCCCCTCCTCGTGTTGTTTTGGTTTTGTGGAAATGAGAACCAGATGTTGCTTATTGTGCAGAAGTCAGCGATGGAGGGAGGGAGGGCCGGTGGGTGCTTCAGGGGGGTAAGGGGTGTAAGGTGAGGTCGGTCTTCGAGGATGGAGGATGAAGGGAAGGAGGGAGCTTGGAGGATGACACAGATGTGGTTCCATTTGAGGATTAGCTGAGACGTGTCTGTAGTTTCGCCCACAGACCAGGAACTGGGAGGGTTTCCTGGCAGATGGGACTGGGACGGGGGTGCAGGAGGATGGGCAGCGCCACCGGTGCAGAGTCGGGGGGTTTGCGGAGAGTCTGATTCAGCAAAGACCGCTTCCTGACCTGGGTGTTCCTGGGGTACGGGATAGCTTTGGTAGCATGTTTGACAAAATTACACTTTCTGAGCGTTTTGAACTATACATGGCTGTATGAGAACTAGAACAGTAGGCTGCAATTATCCTTGTTTGTTGCTAGCTGGACAGTAAACCATATGATCCTTGGTCTATTTTTTTTTTGCTTTTTCTTTTGTTTTTTTATGCTGCAGGGACCGCAAATTATGTAAGGTGCTTATGCTTAACTGTAAATAACTGATGAGACAGATGAGGCTGGAAGTAGGTTGAGGTCAGCAGTAGGGTTAAAGTGATGACACATTAAAGTGCCCATATTATGGTTTAGATTCATAGTTTTATTTTGGCAATCTGCTGGAACATGTTTACATGCTGTAATGTTTAAAGAAAAATTTCCTCCCACTGTACATTGCTGCGGGGCTGTACAGTGGTGTAGTGGTTAGCGCTTTCGCCTTGCAGCGAGAAGGTCCCTGGTTCACGTCCCAGCTCGGACCTGGGATCTTTCTGCATGGAGTTTGCATGTTCTCCCTGTGCATGCGTGGGTTTTCTCCGGGTACTCCGGCTTCCTCCCACAGTCCAAAAACATGCTAAGGTTAATTGATCATTCTAAATTGCCCGTAGGTGTGAATGTGTGAGTGCTTGTGTGTCCCTATATGTAGCCCTGCGACAGACTGGCGACCTGTCTAGGGTGTCCCCTGCCTTCGCCCGAGTCAGCTGGGATAGGCTCCAGCCCCCCCCCCTGCGACCCTAGTGAGGATTAAGCGGTGTATAGATAATGGATGGATGGATGGATGTACATTGCTGCAGCAAATTTTCCACCCCATGTGTAAAATGCTTCATTTTAGCGACCTCTCTCCATAAGCCCAGTCTGCTCTGACTGGCCAGCTGGCCCGACAAAAGCAAGGTAATGCTGGTTACGTACCGTAACCCCAGATCTGCCAGTATAGGGATGTAGCTATAGCTGAAGAAACTCTACTAGGGAAATCCTTTGTTTGAAGGTGTACCAAGCTAGCCTTTAAGCAGCCATGATGCAAACGTTCTGCATGACGATGTAGATAAGTAGCGGAACAAAAGCATGGATTTAAAACAAGGTGTTTTGGGCAGGTGTGGAGCAGCATTTTCTGTTCGGAGAAAGTAGCTCGCTTTGGTGTGGAATTTACATAACATGTAAAAGGAAGGGGGGGAAAGCACAAAAAGCAGAACATGAGCTCTTTAATTTGAAAATACTCCATTACAAGTAAAAGTCATGGATTCTGAATCAAAACAAAAGTACAACAGCAGGAGCAGAATGTTCTTACTAGAAAAGTCAAAGTACTTGACCCTCAGATGCCTTTCATGGTGATTAAATTG
Source organism: Amphiprion clarkii (assembly GCA_027123335.1). Lineage (NCBI taxonomy): Eukaryota > Metazoa > Chordata > Actinopteri > Pomacentridae > Amphiprion > Amphiprion clarkii. Next base: position 14,306,521 of record CM049589.1, read on the forward strand.
CAGTTTATCTTGGATATATTGCTTTTCATATAATGTGTTAGGTAGCAAACATGAATCATTTTGAGTTATTTAAACACAAACATATCAATAAAATCAATGATAAGGAACTTAATCTGAAAACACGTAGTTGCTTTAAAATGTGCAGTTGAACAATAATAGTATAAATCAACATTGTAAAGTGCAGTCAATGTGTCTGAGTTCATAGTGTGTTGGATAAATAAAGTTAGAAATAAAATATTCCATCTGAAGTGTAGTGGAGCAGAAGCATAAAGTAGCACAAGTTCAAAATTGTACAAATATTTGAGGGAATATATCGAGTTACTTTCCTTCTCTGAATTCCAGGCTAGCTAAGAAAATGAGGAGGAAAGGGAAAAGTTACAGTTAGAGTGACTGTAGAAAGCAAATGGTGCCATAATGTAGGTCACCCAAACAAAGTCCCAGGTTGAATTGCAAGCAGCTGTCCTGGCCACTTCCTGCCTGGCATGGAGCAGGACTGCTGAGCCTGGTGGTTGTTCCTGCACCGCCCAGCCACACTCTATGAGTTCAGCATTAAAATGGCTGACAGGGAGAGAGAGACAAGGGGGAGAAAGAGGAATGGAAGCCAACATGACTACCAAAGGTCTCATCTGTATTCATTTGTGTGACCTACAAGACAAGAAGCAGAGCACATGGATGGCAGATGAATAGCAACTCCAAACAGATGTCCAGATTAGTGCACAAAATAGCCAGAATCAGGTTAAACAAAATGTGCTGCCTGACACAATTTTTATTTCTTTTCCAGCTCCTTCCCAATCATTAAACATCTCCTTTGTGGACTTCCTTTACCTTGCTTTTTTCCCTGTAAATTTCAGACTAATATGACCTCTTTGTCTTTAGGTCTGAGAAAAGTACTCGGATAATTACTGCAACTTTCTGTTTGACTCACTCATTACCTAAAACCAGGCAAACATCACTTCATTTTAAGGTCATTTCAATCAGATCAGCTGCACAATCTTCCTAAGGCAGGGAAGAAAAGAACTGAATAGACGTGCACACTTACGGTTGCAAAGAATTTACTTGTGATTAAATGGGTCACATTTAGGTTATCAGTGTCATCAAAATTTAGCAGTTGTTTCAAGATAATTCTCCCAGAAAGAGTCACTGCTCAACAGAACTAACTGAACTCCATCAACAGTCTCTATTTTCTGTCATTAGCAGTGACTAGGACACTAGTGTCTTTTATGTGAAAATGTCTAATAACCAGTCAGTGCAACTTATGACCCTTTATGAAGGTTGCCTTATTATAAAACAACTCTATGGCATTTTTTTGTTCAGTATTGTGACTGCTGAGAGGTTGCATTTGGAAACATGCATCGTTCCCACACAGTATCCATCAGCAGAGCAGTAGAGGTCGGTCTGTACAGATGGATTAGTCCAAACAGTTACTGTGCATGAGAGAGATCCACAGGGAGAAATGGAAACACCAGGTGAGGAGAGTTTGGCCAGTGTAGGAGGAAAGAAGTCGAACAGATGTGGTCAGAAAAAAAGGAGAAAATGTGAAGTCGGTCAGGCTAGTGTATGTAGTTTATTCCTGCAAGTGAGGCAGAGAGAGACAGTGGAGAAAACCAGATTTTTAAATCAACAGTGGCTGCATGAACCAAAAACCAAAGCCTGGTCTGATTCAGTTAAGGGTTCACGGATCAATAAGGATGAAAATGAGGGAAATACTGCTCTGTCCATGAAGCAATGAGGCCAGATGTGTCTTGTCTAAGTGGAAACAGTGATGTCGAAGTTTGCTTCTGGGTGTACATACACCACCGTTCAAAAGTTTGTGGTCACCCAGGCAATTTCATGTTTTCCATGAAAACTCACACTTTCATTCATGTGTTAACATAATTACACAAGGGTTTCCTAATCATCAATTAGCCCTTCAACACCATTGGGTAACACAATGTAGCATTAGAACACAGGAGTGATGGTTGCTGGAAATGTTCCTCTGTACCCAGTAAAATCAGCCATTTCCAGCTAGAATAGTCATTTACCACATTAACAATGTCTAGGCTGGATTTCTGATTAATTTAATGTTATCTTAATTGAAAAAAAAATGCTTTTCCTTCAAATATAAAGACATTTCTAAGTGACCCCAAACTTTAAACGGTAGTGTATTCTGCTCTGGAGCAGGTTATGTTTGCGGTACGAGACCAACTTTAATAAAGATTCCACCTCCTGACAGATCAGTTCTCCTGGAAAAACCCATGAAGCTTGAATAGCTATCTGTCCATGTTTGAGATTTGTCATCTGATGCCAACACCGCTCCTTTTATGCAAATATGTTCATAACCAAATTCAACTTAACACTTAAATGTATGACTGTTTGGTAACAAATTCACCATTTGAACTTTAAAACATATGTTAATGGTGATATTTCAATGATATGTTCACTCTTTGTTTCTACTGCCCTTTAGTGGCAAAAAATCTAGAAATGCATCTTTAAGGAGCACAAAATAGCTCTTTGCAGACAGCATAACCAGTGCAATACAAACCCAGTGTTGACACTTTTTATGATGTAACAGCAAGTCCGTGTACACTTGGTCTGGAATTTTTGTCTGTATTGAACTTCAGTTGAGTCAGTTATCAAATCACAACGTTCAGTGGCTAAGATCCAGTAAAAAAATTGTTTAAAAAGCCATTTTTCATGCAGCAATGCAGCACAAAGTGTGTAAACAGGATTGTAAAGTAAGAACAGTGATGTTAATGTATTAAAAAAGAGAAAAGCAGTCAGAGAGCGCAGTACTCCACCAAGGCTGTTCATTCCGCCATATGGCATTGTCACAAATGCAGCATTTATTTATTAGTTATTGGTGATCAGAAATCACGGCAACATAGAATGTGGGCATTTAATATAGATGTACCCACAAACAAAATGAAATGACCTTGTGCTGAGCACAGGCGTGTATTATGCATGTGTACGTTATGTACGGATACCAAATCTCGTGACCTAAATATGTAGCAGGCGGCAGTGATGGGACTCAGAAACACCCCCACAATTTAATCAGTTGTTCCTTGTATCATTTAAGACGGATAAATCCCGATGAGTCTGTAGCGGTTGATTTGTAGTAGGATCACAATCATGTGATCGTCAACAGGCTGCTGATGCATTCACTTGTTGTCATAGTTACAGTGATGCCGTGCCACTATCTGACAATGATATAGAAATCTTTAACAAATCTGTGGATCCACACTATAAGCCACATCACTGCCAAAATTTAATCAGTTGGTCCTTGTGTCATTTCTGACCTTCCCTGAATATTTCATCCAAATCTGTGAGTCCGTTTTTGAGTAACGTTACGCACAGACGGACAGACAGACAAACTTACACCGATCATCACATAACCCCGTCACGTTTCTTGGCGGAGTAATAACCTATCATGTATACTGAAAAATATAATTGACAGGATGCAGCCTTTGATACTAAACCACGACCTCATACAAACAAGATGTGACCAGTTTACTTGAAGCTGTGTGTTAATCAGCTTGTTTGTTGTTGATGCTGACAGTAAGTGAAGAGTTAAAGCAGTGAGGAAAAGAGGGGAAGGGGGAGGAAAGGGCAAAGACAAAGAGCAAAAACAGACCAGAGATACTTGTGGTGAGAGGAGGAGTGGTTTGAGACTGAAGCCTCATAAAAAGAACAATTTTGCAGTGGCTGAGGAAATAAGGAGGGAGGAGAGTGAGTGAGGGAGGGAGGGAGGCTGCTCGGAGAAAGATTTTTTGGATGGAAATGTGCGAAGGGAAAAATATCCCCACACCTATAAAATAATTTCGGTTTTACTGCCCTTCTCACTTCCCTCATCTCACCTCTCTTGTCTGCTTCTTTTTTTTTTCTCCTTACACACTATTTTTCTTCACACGTTTTTTATTTTATAATACATTTAAGTGTAAAGAGCTGTAAATTTTTCTTTGCATTAAAGCGAACACACACACACACACACACCACACACACACACACACACACACACACACACACACACACACACACATACATACATGCATACATACACACATGCAGGCTGCAGCCAGGCCAGAGATGTTTCAAGAATACCAGATGCTCGGCTGGAACGCGTTTCTCTGAAAAATGTGACCGTTCCATCATTTTTTCCATCTCGTTCCTCGACACATGACTGCTGGCTCCATGTCCGAAACAGCCGGCGGGGTAACTGTATCCAGACTCTGCATCTGTGAGCTGCAGCAAAGTAAAAGCCGGTGAAGGCCTGCTGGGGATTTAAATGTGTCACATGACTTTTACCACATATCTCTTCTTTTTGTTTCCTTGTTTTGCTATTTTATTTATTTTTTTACAGTTCTGCTTGTTAACTCTTTCCACTCTGGAGGTCCCTGCACCACGACTATTGGCACATTGACTAATGATGCCTTGTTCTACCATCAGTTGCAGAGTCCAGTTTTTAGAACAACAGCATCATTGTCACTGACTCCTTGTTATGAGACTGTTATTTACTCCCAAATTTACAGATTTTATTAGACATGTTTTTCTAATCTTATTCTGGCCTTGTAGTTGGAACAAGGAGACTTATTGTATTTTAAAATATCCCAAATGTCTCTTCATTCATGCAGCTAAAATTTGTTTATTGCGGTTTTGCAGCTCTTACTGACTGAATTTGAGGATGTTTTTATCAGGTAGAAATTTCAAAATAATAGCCTTAGATTATCTTTTTGGCATTTTACCTTCATTTTTTGCCATTGTGTGATATATATTGGAATGGTCGTGCACAGTGCAGGTAATGGCCAGAGTATAACAGTTTCCTGTACTTATGATGAAATGCTGTCAACGAAAACACACAAAAAAACATTTATAGTAAGAGTGAGTCAATAATCTTGATCACTTTCCCTCAGAGCAGCCTGTAAAGGAAAGAAAGGGGAAAAAAAGCAGCAGCTGATCTGGCAACTGCTCAGTTTAAAGCTGGAAGCAAGCTGGAATGATGTAATCCTCCCAAATACTTCAGTCTCTGACAAAGAAATATTACAAAATAGAAGACAGAGCAATGAAACACAAGCAAATCTATTCAATGTGGCGTCAGCAGGCACACATTTAACATGTGCCAGTTGAACTTTTGCACACTGACTATCAAAACAGTGCATGATGAAGATCACAATCTGTGTTTATAGTTTTAGCAAGCAGCATTGGAGTTGCAACACTTTACTTAGTAAAAGCCAGTCTGGTAGATTTTAGCCCAAATTAAGGCTTAAATGCAGATATGTGACCTTAATAAAATGATTTCCTTCTATTTCCAAAATGTCATATCTCAGAAATTTCAGCTTCACTGCAGTGTAGTTTTGATTTCATAAGTGCGGTTTTAAAACGGATTCATAAAAACAAGAGAAACTGCATTTCTGACAGTGCCATGTGGGGAAATGAACAGCCTTGGTGGAGTACTGTGCTCTCCGAATGCTATTCTTGTTCTTTTTAACTTTACGTGAAAGAAATAATTTTCAGTCTTCTGCAGTGATTTAATAAAGCTGCATCTAGAGTGGTTAAGAGTAAATGGATTATACATAGTTTTAGAGCTGCATTTCACTTAAATGCAATAATTTTGAGTATTTCATTTTTAATTTTAGAGAGATAAAAGTAGGTGTCAGTGTTAAAAATGTGAGTATATTAATATTCAAACTACTATTGAAGAAATTTTGAAAGAATGGAAAAAGCCATTTGTAGAAAATAGTTTAATTTCACTTTATCTAATGAAATACAAAAGTGAAAACAGGCAGGAAAAAATCTCATTCCATTTTATTGATAAGATCATCATTATAAATATCATTACCATTATCATTGTTATTAACGAAATCAATTCACCTTCAACTTTGATTTGGTGTAAAAAAAAAAAAAAAAAATCATTGAGCACCATCTGTGTCATAGTTCATAAATAGCATTGTTTGTTATTCTGTGCCACCATCTGGGTAAAACTGGGTGTTTCACATTAAAATAAAACTCCCTGAACTCACATTTCCCCTCTGATCGTATCTAATTCACCACACGCTGAATGTAAACTGGGATTCATTTCCATCATTGTCATGTTATGCCTCTGTCCAGCAGGACTCCAAATGACAATGTACAAAAGCAAATAAAAAAAAACAAAGTCATTAGAACTTTTCTAAAAGAACAATAATAACAATAATCATACTTATAATAACAACAATTTCCCATAAGAGCGATAACAATTAAAAATTGCACCATATTGTTGGAAAGTGTACCACTTACTGACACAATCGGACAAGTAGCTGTGTTCGCATTCAACATTATTGTACTGGAATCTTTGAAAAGTGTCATTTGCGAGATAAAACATCACATTTAAGAATATTTTTTTTCCATCTGACTGCTTGCACTGAGTTTGTCTTGCAATTTTGAGCATCTGTGGCTGCAATTACATAAAATATGTGCAGATCAAAAATAAAGATTCTTGTTCTTGTACCAGAAGGACCATCTTTCAGCTGTCTCATGTAAAATCTGACCTACAATTCTCATGTGTGCATGTTGAAAAATCTGCATCAATCTATATTAACACTGTGCATAAGGGTTGTGCTATTGTATGCAGCTCCGTCAAATCCATACGACAACAAAAGGTGGTGACAAAAGCATTGTTTTTCTTTACTAGAGGCATTTTTGGTGCCCTGCAAAGAGGAATACTACCAGAATGATAACATTTGAGAATAACATCCCAGTTTTGCTAATTGAAGTTTAATTTACTCAACCACAATAGACCTTTCTTCTATCACATGATCAGAAATAATCAGGAAATGAATGTATTTCTTTCAGATAAGGTTGCAGACTCATTTGCCTTTACTATATATGGACCAATTGCATTAAGTTTTATCCAGGAAAAACCCTGATAATTAAAAAAATTAACATCAACATCCATTTTTAATCAGACGTCAGAAAACAATTCTTATTTCAGAACCTTCCTTTGAGAAATATGAGCATTTTTATTCAACAAACCCAAGTTCAAGAGATGTCCAAACCGAAGAAACATTTAATTTGTCTTCATAAAACTGTCTAAAGTCAAACAAATTGATTTCAATCCGGAACTATATGATTGTAGAATAAGTACTTCGTGCATGTGGACACATTTTGTACGGATTTTGGTATTGCGGGCAGAATTCCCAGGCCTTCTTAGTGGTACAAAACAATCAAACACTGGATTAAAGGGCAAATATCATGTTGAAACAATGATTTTCAGAGTAAAATTCCCCCCCGAAAAAAACCCTGATGGATTCGACAGAAAATGTATTTCAGAGCAAAAAAAACAGAGATGATGAATTTCTGAGTAAAAGTCAAACAGAAACACAGAAGTGAATCAGACAGCAGTTCAGCTGGAGTCGTCCAGTTAAAGGAAAGGATGGGATGTTTCTTAATACCTGGGATGCGAGAGGAGAGAGGCGGGAGGGAAGCTGTTGATGAGTCTTTGTATATTTCCCCTCTCTATGTGAGACTGCGGGTATGTTCTTAATCTCTGAACAGTACATGTAAATAGTTAACATACAAATATACATTTTCCTGATTTCAGTTTCTAGGGCCTTTCTTGTTGTTTTTTTTCTTTTGTGGCACTTACAAACCACCCAAAACTTAACACATCGTGCCCCCTCAGTCCCACATTTCTTCTGTCTTTTCTCCAAATCTCCACATCTTCCTCCTCTTGTTTCCATCTTCACCTGGCCCTCGTTCCCTCATTCTCTCTCTCCCCCTCTGCAGCAGTCTGTCGGTCACCCGTTGCTCTGTCTACACCTTATCCAGCAGGGATCTCTGGCAGTAGAGGAGGCGTCGAGGCGTGCCGTACTTCCTGAAGAACAAAATTGCTCCCAGAGTGACCACAACCAGCACCAGCAGGAGGAGAGGGATCACCACGGCCACCGGCCCGGCCCCGCTCTCTGATTCCTCGATGATGATCACCTCTTTCCGACCCTTCTTGGGCTCCTCGCTTTCGCAGCCCATCCAGTCGCTGAGCACCGACTTGGGATAGCCGGACTCCACCTTCATGTACTGGTTGTTGAACTTCCAGTACTTGTTGGCTTTGTAGAAGAAAGTGTACGCTGTAATAAGAAAGACGGAGGGAGCAGAAGTTAGGAGCTTATCCAACAAGGCAGTTGTTCTTTGGACAAGAGTTGGTCTAAATGTCAACAGTAGAGCTGCAAACTTATTTTCTTGATTAATCAGGTCATATTTTGGTCTAAAGAATGTCAAAAAATATTAGTAGAGTGCAAAGTCTACCATCACTGGAGGCAGAAACATTTGTTAGCAGCACTAAGTAATTCTACGTCCACTGATTATCCAAGATTTGGTTCATCATTTTTTATACAAGAAGTTTACTAGAGAGAAAAACTCACATCCATCTTCACTCATGATGGCAGCTTTAATGTTATCTGGTGCACCACTCCATTTGCTGATGGGCTTTGGATAATCGCTGTCCACTCTGCGAGCCTTTTCGTTGAAACGGTAGTACCTGCAAATGATGCAAAAACAGAAATATTTATTACTTTCTGATTAATTAAAGGGCTGCTGTACAAAAACTGCCCGACTTTATCTTGAATGTTTAAAGGCAATAAGAAAAATGTGATAGATGAAGGGTGGGTTTACCTTTCTTTGCTAACAACTATTGGTTAAGTCATTGCTTATTTTGCATCTTTAATGTTCTGTCGATGCCCTTTTGCTACCTGTCGCCGCTTCCTAATGTTTATGTCACCCAGCAAAGAGATGGTTGAGGTGGAATTTACCAACCGTTTCTGATTTATATGGTATTGGCCTATAAATTGTCAGTTTCACATTCTCCATTGCCAGTATCAATGGAGGCAGAGCTGAGAGTTGGAAATATGTTGATATTAACACCATGTGAAGGCATTTAGATTCCACAGTTAGACCTTTATTACATGTGGCGGTTATTTTTTAGGATGATTCAGACATTTTTAGAATTTATATAACAGTTTGGAAAACAGATTGATGAAAGAAAATTGAATCTGATTAGAATTACATTAAAGGTATTGTATCAGGCTTTTCATCAGATGTGACCTCAACATTTCTACAGAACAGCCCCAGCTTCCAGATGCCATCCTCCCACTTTAGTTTTTCTCTTTTAAAAAAAAAAAAAATCATATTCTTATTGGTAAATGCCTTAATTGCTAAAATAAAATATTGTGAAAAATAACGCCAATGCTGCTATATGTGATAGAATCGAATCTCAGGTCTATTTGAAGTTGATTGTAAGTTGGGCAGTAGAAGATTTGAAATGTGGAAAACTACCTCAATCAGATTTAGAGATAGGCTTGCTAAAAGTATGAATACTTTGAGGAACGAAGGGGAAAAGATTTTATCTGTGCATGAATGTAGGAGGAATGTTTTGATGCCTCACAGGGAAACTCTTTTCAGACGGAACATGTTTTAGCCTTCCCAACATCTCCTCCAGAAATACAACAAAAGAGTTGTTTATTACGATGTCACTTGTGCAAAATTTCCCAAACAGATTCTTGTAAGACAAGTGCTGTTGAGGGGACAGACTGTTTTGTGGCTCTTATATCCAGGTTGTTTTCTCCTGACCAGATCCTTGCTTGTGTTGTATCTACTCTCAGATGTACGTTGCTTCGGATAAAAGTGTCTGCTAAATGAAATTGTATGATTGTAGACTCACTCTGTGCCTCTGAAGAAGAACGTCTGTCCTGTTGGTGTGTAGAAGAGAGCAGCATCGATCTTGTCTTTGGGCAGACCAGTTCCCAGATCTCTCAGGTTCTTTGGGGAATCCTTCTCCATGGTGGACTCACTGAAAACCCAATACCTGTCGCCTGGAGACGGAGATCAGAAAGGTCAGAGGAGATCAACACAATAAATCCATCACACAGCAGCTCCACTGGTTAAATCATCTCATATCTGCTTTTTGTCTAACCCCACGTGTGACCTACCCTTGAAGAAGACAAATTTCCCATCATCCCTCTCATAGGCAGCGTTGATGTTTGATGGCAGACCCCTCCAGAAGTGACCAATGGGCATTGGGTAGCCAGGCAGCACCTTGTTGTTACGCACACGCCAAAACCACTTGTCCTGCAACCACACAGTAGTACACAACACTGTATTCAGAGAAAGCACGTTTTTTTTAAAAACTTGATTTATCTGAAAAGATCCATATTGGTACTTAAATAACTGCCGTGTCAATTGATTAGTTAAGTGTCGGACAATATGTATCTAGAAATCTTGATGATCCACAAAAAATGCAAAATATTCCCAGATTTCAGCCAATCAAATATGGAGATATGCATCTTTGTGCTTTATATTTTAGGGTGCTGGCTCACGTTAGTTAAATATATAGCCTAGAGCATATTTTCATCCTTTCACATATTTCCTATGCAGTCACGCTGTTTAACGTAGACAATCTCAGAACATTTAGATGTTTCAGATGAAAGCTCTCTCGTACCTTAAACACAAACTTCTCCCCTCTGAGGGTAGCGATGGTGTCAAAGTGTCCCTCGCAGATATCGGGGCCGTGGTCCGGCTTGCTGGGGTTGGATGCCTTTGTGGGACGAGGGGGAGGAGGCGGAGCCCCGGACTTTGTTCCTGTGGTTAAAGAGAGACAGAAGTGAAAAATGATGAGTTGGTACGAAGACGACAAAACATACTTTAAATTCCACTTGTTCATCTTTTTACTCTGCTGTTTCTTTAAACACACTCAGATCTTTTATTGCACTCCAGTTTTGAAGCACCCATACACTTCAGACACTTTATGTTTATGTCTAAAGCCCTTTATTGGCCATTTGTCTGATTTTAACATCCTTGTCCTGAAGAAAGAATATCACAGCTGCATTTTTTTACAGCTGGAATGACAAATAAAGCCTAACTCATCCTTAAAATAAAACTAAAGTTGAAACTGCGGTCAGTCAGAGGTATCACGTTGGCTTCTTTTACGGTGCTAATCTGTGTCTTTGTAAGTTGATTAATTCTGAGAAGGGACAGTGAACTAGTCGTTTAACACTGTCTTCTTACCTGTAAATTGACATAAATTGGCTATTTTTGATAGTTTGGACATTGGGTTTTCAGTGACTTGTTATATTGTTTGCCTGCCACTATGGTTTGTAGTTGTTTGCTGTGAGTAGTGCTTCAGTTGTTTTTTTATTTTCATTGTACAAAAGAGTGTCACTAGGACATCTTATCTGTTGATCGCTAACTTTCCATTTCTTCTAGTAAATCAACCCACCATAGATTGCCTGGATGCCTCTGCGGTCGTCATCTGGCAGCTGGAAGTTTTCGGTGTCGAACCACTGGTAGAAGGGAGCCATGATGGCGGAGGGGTCATTGGAGTGTTCCAGACCCAGAGCGTGACCCAACTCATGGACAGCTACCAGGAAAACATCATTACCTTCAGAGAGAAAAAAAAGAAGATACAAATGAGGAGTGAAATTCACCTGCAAACCAAAGTCTAGACACACCCTGCAAGTACCAATTACTGGCTTTTAAAACAGCTGCAGTACATGATGATTGTCTTCTCTCCAGTCATCCTCTGTTCAAACTCTGCTCTTCCTCTTACCTCCCTGATCGACGTTCCCGGTGGTCCAGGGTTCGGCGAGGTCAAAGTGCGTGTCTCCTCCGATGCCGTTGCCGGGGAAGTAAGCATGAGCCAGGAAGCCACCCTCGCCGTCGAACGGCGTGCTGTCGCCGTGGAAGCCCTCTGAGAAGGACAGCATGATGTCTGCGTACTTGTCGACCTTCCCTCTGATGTGACTGAAGGGAATCTCTCTGAAGGTGAGCGGGATGACGCTCTCCCACACTTTGAAGGCCCTCCGGATGGCTTCAAATGTGGCTCGTTCGCCTACTTTGGGGGTGTAGTTCTCTATGCTGTGGTGGGGAATGGAAAGATGGCAGTTAAGAGAAGGGTGGACTCAAAATAATACATTAAAGGGAAGTAAAAATAGCTACCTTACAACTTGTCAAAACTAAAATTGTTGAAGAAAATTGATAAAAAAAATATCCTTGAGCATGGGTAGCTACAGCCCTAAAATTCTTAAATGTGCGTCCCAATAAATCATATTCCCATGTGCAACTGCAAAAGTGAAACCAAACTATTGGACAGTGTATTTGTACTGTGTATTCTGACCTGAAGGTCACCTCGGACTTGTCCCACTTCAGTCCTTGTACTGCGTATCTCTTCCTCCTCAGGTTGGTTTTCAGCTCAGGGCCAAACTTGTCAGGAACGCCACACCGCGGTCGGCTCATCGCTCTGGAGACACCAAAACAATGTAAGTTTTCAACTATGTTAAATGTTCAGGCTTCTCTGAAGGACACATTTTTGTTGCAAATAGTCACCTTGCTTTTTTTTTTTTTTTTTAAACAACCCTTGAATCAATAAATTTAACAGCCACTTGCAGCTCAAATATTTACTAGTAGCAGATTAAATCACAAATGTTTGATCAGGACTCACTGTAATGTGTTGGTGTCTATGGAGCCGGTGACAGTCAATCCATAAAACCTCTGCATGGCTGATATCGCTGTTTCAATGGACTTTGGTGAGCGGATGGCCTGGGCTCTGACATCTCCTGGAGGCAGGTAGCCATACTGCTGCAACCAGGCCTGAGGAGAGGGAGGGGAAATGAAAATTATGGCAGTTTGTTTAGGTATTGATCAAGAGTTTTACTCTTTTGTTGGGCTAAGCTGACAGATTGCTCCACCAAAGGCTACATGACAAGACAATGATCACTTTAGGATCGAATACCTTGTAGATTAGGGCAAAATTAAATCAATTGGTATTAGCTTTGCACAGTTAATGAACTCTTTTCTTCCCAAGAAACACTGCTGCCAAATGAGCAGCCATACATTCACTGGGCAAAATCACATCAAAGCAAATGTAAAAGATTTCTACCAAACAGTTCATTAAAGAAATAATTCTGCATTCATTTTTAGTACATTTTCAAGGTACCTGTGCACTATACATCTATAAATATTCTTTCTCTTATACCTACATTATTTACAAGTGAATAATCTGTAATAAATTTACCTGAACAAAAAACAAAAGCTGAAGCTTGTGCACAGAAATATGTCGGATCTTACTGGGTACACGATGAGCTGAGATTCGCTTTTCATCATCTGTGCAGTAAACACCTACATTTACACAATTGTGTCTCAAACTTTATAAGATTTGTTGTCCTAACAGGAACACTGGATGGTTTGGTCATTGATTAACAAACAGCTGAAATGGTTGTATGTTTTCATTTCTGAATCACTGAACTTTTTCCTCAAATTTTCACATTTTATAGGTCCAACAAATAACTGAAAAATATCGAACATCTAGATAATAAGAAAGATAATCAGGCAGATTAATATTCTATATTTGTATAGAAAAGAGTGGTGGCATGCTATGTTGCTAAAATCTGTATATTTGAAAATACAACATGCTCACAATTAGACAAACAACTAAAACTATTGGGTGAAATTGAATTTATCTGCTAAAATACTGCACTATTTATAGAAAAGAAAGCTCTTATTTTTGCTCTAGTGTCCTATAAGAGGTTTTGCAACACTTTATGACTATTTACATGCTTTACTTTGTGAGGTTTTTAGTCACTTTCAGTCAGTCGTGCCAGAAACACCAGAAAAAAAAACCCTCAAAACATCACAAACATCTTAGTCGACAAAAAGGAAGGGATGGGCCACTTGTATGAACCTGTGGCTGTTTACTAGCTTCCAGTCATCGTTCAGATCTTGTCTCGACGTGCTTCTCTGAGCTCAGACCTTCAACACTGATATCACAGTGAATCTGGGAAACAAAAGGTGTACATGTGCAAACATCTGAGCAAGTTTTTGTGTGCCGAGCTGCCTTGTTAGCCCTCATATGCCCTCCTTCTACAGCAGCCAACACATACTGAGGTAACTCAGCGAGCTAAATTTACCGTCTTCTCTTCATGTGACTGTGACATTATCCAGTTTACAAACTCATATAAACTAACACCAAATCCTCAAACGTCCCCGTGATTTATGCCGAATCCGCTATGGGGAACTTTGTTGTGGGGTTATAAGCAAGCTGGAGAGAGGAACCGAAAGCCAAATAAAACACACAATCCGAAAACACTGATGTCATTTTAGTCACGATGACCCAGAACTCTGTCTAGACAATCGCAGCCAAAGACAACTGGCAGTCATGAGGCTGGAAAAAAGGAACATTTTCAGTAACATTTGGGTTCCTCAAAGCTTGAGTTTAAGATCTCCCTGCCGCTGTCTGTGTCTGTCCTCCTCCTCGCTGTCTGTCTGTCCTAATGTCAACCAAAACCACCACTATTTATCTTTACAGATGAAAGGCCAGCCTTTTCTTTCCGCTGCCTGCTGCTGCTGGTGGTGGTCTAATAATGACTAATAAAAGAAAAGGCTGACATTTTAGTGAACTATTTGCTTTATTGTTGAGAGTGAGATGAGAAGATTGACACTATTCTTATGTCTGCCAGGAGACAGTTAGCTGAGACATAAAGACTGGAAACAAAGGGAAACAGTTATCTTGGCTCTGTTAAAAAAAAAAAAAAGAAGTCAAGTAACTTATTAATTCATTAATGTTAATAATGTTCATTATTTATCATCTTTGCTATGCTAAGCTATCTAGCTAGAGAGATCTCAATTTTTGAGAACTCAAAAATGTATTTTGTGCTGCAGGACGCAGTTAGGATGCCATAAATCAGAGAAAAGATGAAGATTGAAACAGGAATTAACATGGAAAAACCTTTTTTTCTCTATGTGTGCACAGCTGTTACCAATACTGGATTTAAAAATGGCAGCATACACTACCCTTCAAAAGTTTGGGGTCACTCAGACAACTTCATGTTTTCCATGAAAACTCACACTTCTATTCATGTGCTAACATAATTGCACAAGGGTTTTCTAATCATCAATTAGCCTTTCAGCACCATTAGCTAACACAATGTAGCATTAGAACACAGGAGTGATGGTTGCTGGAAATGTTCCTCTGTACCCCTATGGAGATATTCCATTAAAAATCAGCCGTTTCCAGCTAGAATAGTCATTTACCACATTAACAATGGCTAGACTGTATTTCTGATTCATTTAATGTTATCTTCATATAAAAAAATGCTTTTCTTTCAAAAATAAAGACATTTTTAAGTGACCCCAAACTTTTAAATGATAGTGTACTGTACATATATATATTTTGCTACTTTAAGTTGTTTCCATACTGGTCTTTTATCTGCTGTTTTTTAACACAGCCTGCAGTTGAAACAAAAAAACTCCCATATTTTTGTCACGTGACTGTTGGTTGCATGTGAGTCTGTCATGGCTTCATGGTTGCACCATGGAGCGTACAATTTTAGTGTTTTTAAAGAATCTGGTTAGTGGAGCTAATTTATTTTAATGAGACATGCAGAATAAAGGGATTTGGTTCAAAAATCACAATTTTAAGCTTAGATTTGAGCAAGTCTTCTATCATAAGGGCACGTCACAAACGAGTAGTTCAAGAACCGTCGGAATGTTGGACATCCGATGATTCTTTCAGTTTTTACACTTTCTGGCACTGATAAATGGTGTGGCAGTTGTTTAAAGATGACATGCCTTTAAAACACAAATCAGGTTCGGGTTTCAAAGTAGACAAACATAGGAGCAGTATCTATCTTCTCATCCTCTGGTCCCTTTTTTGGAGTTGAAGAAGATCAAATCCCTCTTTAAGTGTGTGTGTTTCCAATTATGTCTCTGCACACACAAGAGTGAAGACACATTTTCATCTCCACCACAAATGAAGTCGATGGAATTACCCCGAATTCCTTCATTAGCGTCATCTAAACCTCAGATATCTCTCTTGTTCCACCATATGTGCTGGTTTTCTCTTCAAGCTGGCCTCCAGCAAGTGAAGGCCAAAGCATGGGGAGGAATGGAAATATAGCAACAGGGCACACAGGGCCTGTGCACACACAGCCACTGTTAGTCATGTGGTGGGCAGCGAGGCCAGAGAACAAGGTTCACTTATGACGACCTGCAGTGAGGCAACTTATCCCCCTTTTTTCCATCCCTGCAAATTCACTCTGACAAGTTCCCCAAGATTTCTCTTGATTATTTAAGAATCTAGTAAATTTAATTGATCGGCTGACTGTCTCTGAGCCAGTCTGCCTCGAACTCCGACCAAATTTACTTTCTCTGCCTCTCCGCTGACTGCTGCCAGTGTGTCCTGTGGCTCCGCTGTGGTGACGCGTCTGCTTCTATAAAAACACTCCTCGCTCCACTGCATGAAAAGTCTCCCTTCCACCGTCAAGACCTCCACCTCTCTGCCTCTAATCCCCAAACTACTCCACACACCACCACCGCCACCTCCGGTTGGGACGCCAGGTATCCCAGCATGCACCCTCCTCCCTGGAACTCCCAGCAGCCACCATCAAAGCTGCTATTTATTGAGACTTGTACATGGCTGGTGTTGTAGGCCTGGGGGGGGAGGCAGTTAGCCTCCTACACAGCCATGTGTGGTCAAAGGGCTGGCTGCTGCTTGGGTAAACACACCTCTGGGTCTGTGCAGTGACGTGTGGTCTAAATGTATAATGCACACACACGGAAACACAACCGCTGTAAGGTAAAGTTGGAGGAAGAGGGCGCTTCGGTGAAGTTGCGTGATGTGTACATGGATTCTGTGACCCTGCTGTGACCTTACTGTGTGATGCAGAGCCGAAATGGTTAACTGTGTGGATTTTTGATAATCAATGAATAATTTGTGCCCATTTTTTAAGGAAACAAGTGAACACTGAATTGTTAGAGATGCTTAAATTATATAGTATTTTATTTAAATTATTGTGAAGCTCAAGCACTGATATCTCACATACAAACTGTGACATTAATTTTTCACCATTTTTTTATATTTTGTAAATCAAATGATCAGTTGATTAATCAAGAAAACAATCTACAGATTAATAATAATAATCTTAACTGTAGCTCTAAATTCCATAAAGGTATATAATCATTTATACCATAGATCACATTTACATGTGAAATCATGAGTTATTAGGCACAGTAGAAGTGTACTTTAACTGACTTTTTACAGGCCAAATAATTAATTTCTTAGTAATGATAAATAATTCATCATTACTCCACCAACAAGGCAGAGTCTCGGCGGAGTTATGTGACGGTTGGCATTGGTTTGTCTGTCTGTCTGTTAGCAACATTACTCAAAAATGGACAAACGGATTTAGATGAAATTTTCAGGGAAGGTCAGAAATGACCTACTGATTCGATTTTGGCAGCAATGCAGCTCATAGTCTGGATCCACGGATTGGTTAAAGACTTTAGCCATTGGAAAAGATATGACGACTGAGCAGCCTTGGTGGAGTATTGCGCTCTCTGAGTGCTTTTCTAGTTAACTTAATCGTTTGTTGCAGTTCTATATACTGATTAAATTCACTGGGGTAGATATACTGCCTCCACCGCTGCATGTATTTGCCTAAAATCAAGACTGAAGCAGCAAAATCAAAATCTTGTGACCCTTAAATCTTTTAAACCTACTTCAGGGTGGTTACATTAACCTGCATGACGCCAAACATCGGTGCAAATGCAGCTCTAAACACAGATCTTGACACTTTCTGAGCAATATGTGCTGTTTTTTATGTACTATAATACAACCCCCATATAAGCTCAGGTACTTTTGTCTGATATACAGTATAAAATACAGAAGAGCCTTTTTTCCAGCCTTTGCCATGTCAGTTGATACTGCATCCTATTTCTGAGCAAATGCCATGAAATTTCCTTACTTTTTGTCTATTGTTTGCTTTATACATCTGGTAAATCAAACCAGCTACAAGCTTGAGATTTTAGGACTCTTTGTTGATGCCAATGATGTGCAGCATCTAAGTTATGTAGCAATATACCAGCACACATCACAGGACATGTGGGTGCTTCCTACTGTCACACATTCTTAGGGAATGTTCAAATATGTACAGGTGTTTTTAAAATGTAACTTTTTTTCACATGCAATTGCAGTTTTTTGTCAATGAAAACTCCCAGGATGAAGTTATTGAGAAACTGTCGAGTTTACGTGTAAACAGGGAAGTTTCAGGCTTGTGACATCAGTATATGCAGCATTATCTCATCTGTTTGCTTGTGTCAGCATTGTGCAGTATAGTGCTGGAGCTGACCTGCCAACAGGGCTTTTTACCTGTTAACACATAAAATAAATTGGAGAATAACTCCACCTTGTAATCATTTCACATTCATGATTACTCCTTTCATTGATGCTCCATTGCTGGGAGCCTAACAGAACCCGTAGTTGCTTTTTTCCAGGCTTCTGATTGGTCAACATGGCCTTGGAGTTATGGTTATATCACCGCCTATTGGTTTGGCATGGCCTTCCAATGTGTTTTCATGTGGACGGAGACGCTTTTGGAGAACAAAGGAGGTAAAACCACATTTTAACAAATACCCACGTACGTATAGGTCTTACTCATATTCTCATAGGACTGAGTTGTGATTTGTTCTCCGGATGCACAATAAAAAAACATCCAACCACAAGTTCCTACATAGGGTTATAAAGAAGATGAAAAAAAAAATTCCATGTACATTTATAGTTCTTGTGGTGAAAAACAAAAGAAGGAAGACATTTTAATGGGAACAGAAACTGTCATTGCGTTAGAAAATTCGTCATGTGGCTGTTTGCATCTATTTAGGTAATTCACACTAAAAGAAGCTAGGAAGAAGCACGAGAACGAGGCTGTGAGCGTGTGCACAGAGCTGAGTTTGGGTTTGGCCTGCATACGTAACCATGTATACACACTGTAATGCTGAATTGTCTGTTTAACAAGGCCAAAGTCAATCTTTTTGTCTCTAAGAACACTGGCAAAACACTAAAAAGCTGCCTCTTGGAAAGCTCCTCAGATTTCTATTGTAGAACTTAGCTGAACGCTGTATTTTCCTGTCCTCTCACCAGGAATGAGGGAGGAAAAAGCACAGACAGGCGCTTCAAGGACGGCAGAAGATGATCTAAAGCGCAGAGTTACATTAGAGAGGAAGAAGGTAAAAACATTAGAAGGACGAGCGAGCGGAGAGAGAGGGGTTCGGAGTATAGCTGAATTTAAATTTGAGGGACTGACTCAGTTGTTCCTCTCGCTCCGTGCCAACGGAAAAAAACAGAGAATTTCTGCTCATGAGTGGCTGAATCTCACGTTGCCTTTATTTCTTGGCGTCTCTGACCCAGTTAGCGCCCACACCAGCGCCGGGCAACGTTTTTTTTTTTTCCATTTCTTCTGGGTCAAACAGGTCAAATAATGAAAAACCACTGGATGGTTTTATTCTTTTTAAAGTGAAATGATGTTATCCTGATGCCCGACACACTATAAACAGCTGTATTATCCCATACAGGTAATGAATGGTTTAATGTTACCAAGTGCATTTACTCAAGTACTGCATTTAAACACATTTTCTACTTGAATTTACCATTTAATGTTTCTTTTTTTTTTAACTAACGAAGTTTTTGCACTTTTAATTCTAATGCATTTGACAGCTACTTGTGAGGGAGCATCACCAGAAGATTCATTATTACAGCATAAACGTCTACAGCTTCTAAAAATTGGCATTAATATAATGGTGTTCTACTTTTTAATAAGGCATTTTTAAGCTTTACTAATTCTTATTACCAGTAATAGGAGCAATTATTGTGTTGCCAGGGTGTAAAAACACAATTTTGCACTTTTTAACACCCAGTAGGGACTTTTTTAACATAATAAATACTTTCGCTTTGACTCAAGTACATTTTGCTGGTAAAACTTATGTTCCTGCTGCTTAGGCAAGTGCTTAAATGCAGGACTTTTACCTGCAAAAGAGTACATTTACACTTTGGCATTGCTGAAATCATCTTTTTTGCTATTAAAGTATTTGACAGTAATTTCTGATTGGCTAAAAAAAGAATTGATGCATTTTAGAAGCGACAGCAAATATTTGTAATGTATGTATGTTGAATAGATTAATATAATAAAGTAGTATAAATAAGTATACAACTTCAGTAAATGTAGTCTACTTTGTTTTTGTTCAAAGTTCCCTGGAGGTTTATTCTTTGTTTTTATTAATTAAAAGTGATGTTGGATTGTAAAGATTGTGCTGAAGTACAGTTCTTGTAAATGTAAATGTCGCTTTTCACTCTAGTTTTTAGTGATAAGTCTTAAGCTAGATTCAGTTTCAGCACATCTGGCCTTCAACTTCAGCCAAACTCCACCAGCTGAGCACCTGAGATAGACGGCTAATTTTGATCAAGATTGAAGTAAAAGGCCCCTCTTTTACATCAAAACCTGCCATCCTACACTCAGTAGCATCACAGCAGAAACTTCTCCTCTTTGATGTCCTCTATTATACCAAGGTGGACCATTTTCTCCACAAAGACAGGCCTCTCTTGAAGTCCATCAGTTTCTCATTAAAGCTGATCTAGCTGATTATTTTGACATTTCTTCAGTGACAGCCGCTGCCTGTCAGAGCAGCGTGCACCAGATCTGGAGCTTTTCTTTGATGCTACATCAACAGCGACTCTAGTCGAGATAAAAGGAATTGAACCCAGATGTGTTTTGACCAGATCTGTAACCCGCCGGCTGGGATCATGAGACATGTGTCTCCAGATGGAAATCTCGGGAATTTTTTTTTCGCCAGATATGGAGAGATCCTGTTTTAGGACCCTGTTGTTTTCATTGCTGCCCACTTCCTTTGCTCACAAGACCCAACTAAGCATTTTATTCCAGTCCAGAAAGGTTAGACAAGGCAAAAAAAGGTGAATGGAAACAGATGCCGGAGGCAGCAGAGGTGCTCGACTTCAGCAGAAGCGGTTTCATTTTCAGAGAATAGTGGAAATCTCACTGCTGTCTCTTTTCACTCAGCAGAGATTAAAGTGGGTTTAGTTTGAGTGAAGTCAAGTTGAGCAACACTGATAAACCACAAGATTCCTCTAACTTCAGCTATGCTTCCTTGACCCTCCCAACCCCCTAAAAGCAGCCACTTCAATTACACATTTATGTCACTCACTTGTTATTTTGTCTTTTCTTCTTCTATCTGTCTTTCCACTTTCAGTTTAGTCTACTTTCTCCACACACAGACAAGTCTATCTTTTGATCACAGGTTTCATATACTGCTCCTAAGTGATGTAATCCTGAACATGTAATTAAAGCTTATCCTTCTTTTGCATCAGAATGTCGCGTCTGATGGCATCACAGGAGGATCTAACAGTGTACCTGCATCAGAAGACCAAAGTTTTTATCTGATGTGTCTCACACTGAATCCTGCACTGAGAGTTATTATCATCATGGCACTGAACTGACATGTCGCTGCGATAATGTTAGATATTATCCTACAGCTGGTAGAGGTGACAGTGCAGTACACAATCCTGTTTTCTCCATCTGTTTACAGACATTCATCACTGTGTTGGTGTGTTCGCCACAGGAGGGCAGCTGCCTGCGGCCTCTTATAAACTGTCTGACTCTGTGAGTTATCCACCTTGTCTGGCTTGACTCACACGCCAGCAACTTGTGGTCAGTGACTAAGGTCCTCCTTCGCTCTTTCGTGCATCCTGTGTCCACCCAGGCTCTTGTAAACTGAAATTAACGCGGCTTTTTTGCTCAACGATTGCAACTAAATGGACTTTTTGGTTGGTGAATCAAATTCCTGTGAAGTCTCAGCATTAGTGGTACATCCTGTGTTTTACAGAGAAGCAGTGACAGTATGACTGAATGTGACCTCGCACCCCTGAGTGTCCGCGTACTCATGGCCACTTGTTGTTTTTCATGTTGTTGTGCTTCAGGGATGATGGGCCTTTAGAGAAAATCTAAAAGGGGCCGAGACTGGAGGCGCCCAGGATGCTTGTACCCGGTCATTTAGAAAGCTACACAAGACCTGATGACAGAATAAGTTGTTTAGACGACAACTGAAATGCACTTTGGTGTCTCCTGGCCGGCGTTTTACATCCTGAGGCCTAAAGTCTCCTGCATGCAGAGTCTCATGTCCAGCTTGTTGTGAAGGCAGACCAGCTTCCTGGCCCAATGTCTGCGCAGTCTGCACAGGCAGATGAAAACCATTAACCCCCCCTCCCCCCTTTAGCACCACAACTACCCCCCTTTTTTCTCAGAACAAAGCAGCTCAGCTGAGGTTTCATCTCCCTGTCTTCTCTCTCAAGCTATAAAAGTTTTGACACTTAATCTGGATGAAAACATCAAGGTCAGATAGTTTCAGGACTGATTGATGAAGAGGCTGTAAACAAAAAGGGAACTCTTTTGCAGGTTTTAATGGCAAAAAACTGCTAAGCTTTTAAGAGATGTGGCAGATTTCAGTAAAACTAAAAATCACTGCAGATATCCTTCTGTATCTGGGAAACCACATTTGGGGGAAAAAAAAGGGGGAAAAAGGAAAATTCACGTTGTTTCCACACTTTAACTTCTATGGCACACATAACAGATTCCACTATATATGAACATGCATTGCTTAAAGTAAATGTATCTCCCTTTTCCATGCCACTTACCTCAGCTTTCAGTACATTTGCAGTGACGGAGGTAAAACCCAAGCAGCAGAGACCGCAGGCCAGAGTGAGGAGCTGGAGCAGCATTCTGCTATCTGCACACTACTCCCCCACAAGAAAAAGTTCTGAACTCTAACTCTCTACACAAATCCGTCCCGACAGCAAACAAACAGCAGATAAAAATCGACCGATGCTACTCCGTCGTGTGTTTAAAACGTGGCAGAAGTCTCCGCATGGACACTTGGGAGCGCAACAAACAGCTCCTGTGCGTAAAGGAGACTCCGGACTGGAAACGACGCGCAAAATACTAAAAACATAAAGGAAACGCGACAAAGGCCCAGCTGTTGGAGACTAAAGCTTCATAGTTTGGCTTCCTTTGCTTTGGTAGGATTGTCTGTAGCGTGTGGACGTGGAGAGAGAGAGAGAGAGACATGGATTTCCTTTAGGTCCTCCTCCAGATGTGAAGACGTAATTTTTTTCATGGTTGTGTGACGACATCTGACTGGTTTATTAGTAACTACCACTGAATTTATTAGTGAAATGTCACAATAAAATCTGCTTAAATTATAATAAGAGAAAGTACTCATGATAAAAGGTAAATTATATATTATATTATGAGTCTGTTATTCCCACATTACATTATTAGTGATGCATAAACACCTACAATGCATTTCAGTGTTGCAAAAGTGGACCTAGTTGGATTTTTATAAACTTACCCTATGTTTCATTTGCAAAATCTTTATCTGAAAAGCACTGCAACTCTGAGATGTAGTGAACTGAATAGTGCAAGATTGTTGAAGTATAACAAATAAAATTACTTTTGATGGGATTTAGTACAGAAACAAAAATGTTTCATAAATTTTAAGACACTTGCTATTTTATTGTAAGTAAAAATCGCAGTATATTGGCAGAGCACAAATTAAAAATGCAACTTAAAAGTGCTGCATTTACAATACTTGAATTTACACTTTAAATTAAGCAAAGCACGTTGTCTTTTGTGCTTAACAAGATACTTGTGCCGGTTACTTGTTGCATTATAAATTTCATCAGAAACATGTCATCACTTGATAAATTACAAATCTTTGCTGTAAACTAAACTACACAGTTGTTTAAACTGACAATTACGTCCTTTGTTGATTAATCTGCATTTTCTCAATTAATCGAATAGTTGTTTGATCTATAAAATGTCAGAAAATGGTGAAAACTGTTGATCACTGGTTCCAAAACCCAGAGCGATGTCCTCACATGTCTTGTTTTGTCCACAACCCTAAGATATTCAGTTTATTTTCATAGAGGAGTAAAGAAACCAGAAAATATTCACACATAAGAAGCTGGAATCAAAGAATTTAGACCTTTTTTTTCTTTAATTACTCAAACTAGTTTCTTGACTATCAAAATAATTGGCTGCTATTTTAATAGTTAACAGCTAATCAATTAACCTGATAACTGTTGCAGCTCTAAGTGTTTTTAGATCTGAAACAGTCACATAAAGTATATCATGTGATTGACAAGTGCCATTCTATTTCATAATGAGTATTTTTGGTTAATTCTGTACTTTAACCTAAATAAAAATTTGAATTCAATTTCTATTTTTACTGAAAATCACTGTTCCACTGTTTTTGGTTATTGCTTGGATCACTTGGATCTTCGCCGTGCAGAATAACATAGAATATGTGTGAGTTTGACACATTCATCTGCTGAAGGAAGAAGTTTCTCTACTGAGTTTAAAATATATAAGCAGAATCATAAGTAATTTGGAAGTGAGCCATGTGCAAGGATGAAATGAGACGTGTGTAATGTGGAAACTTGAAATTTCCAGCTTACAGTTAATGTCATTTTTCTTAATTGACGCCTAAAATTGATGAATGAAGGATCAGAATATTTCTTTTCTACAACTGGAATACAGAAGTAGAGGTACATAGTAGTATATAATGTAAATAAACGTTTTTAAAATACATTAATACACTACTTAAATAAATGCATTTAGTTCCATTTATTTTGTTGTAGTCTTACTTTTTTATGAATCAAAACTGCTATTGGATATTTGCACCAACCAGCACTGACACCTTGTGTTAAAAAATGAACATTTCACATTTTAGACTCCATAAAATCAGCTACTGTCGCTTGTATTAATAGATGCATTTACACTATATACATATTTAAAAGTTTCTGTTTTAATATGAAGTTCTTATTCAAAAAACTGCGTGTGGACTTTATGAATGGAATAAAAACTGTTTCAGGGTGCGCATCACAAGCCCCGCCCCCTCCTGTCAGGAGCTTAAACATACGGAAGTAGCTCAGAACTTGTCAACAAGAAAGGCCGACTGACATGGTAACGTACTCGTGTCCTGTCCTTTTTCTGATTTTGTTGCGTTGTTGCCGCTTTTAAACAGCATGTCGTAGTTTCTTTGGCTACTAAAAGCCTCTGTGTCGTCCTCGGAAGCCGTTTCTCGCGGTGTCGTGGCCTACAAAAGGCGACGAGAGAAGTCAGGATGTTAGCAGCTAGCAGTTAGCATGCCTTAGCGCTAACTGTTAAAGCTCTGATGACTAAAGAAGGCGAGCAGCTGCTCCCTCCTGCTGCTACAAACCGAAACATCTCTTTTTTTGAAAAACTCAGGACATTATGTAATTGCTTGGGGAAAACATACGGTATTAATCGATCAAGGGTCATGATCCTGATGGTTTCACTTTACTGAAAATAAGAGACAGACTTTAAAACTGTTTGTTTGGCGAGGATTTAGTCTCGGAAATGGTGGCGTTCCTGGCGTCATTGCTGAGAAGATTATAGGAAGGAAATCGCTGTGAATATGTGTAGACAAAGATCAAAATAACCTCGACGTTTAAGGAGCCTCGGTAAGTGCTCCTACATATTGTTTTCCTTCCCTAACGCATTACAACGACTAGACAGTACAAGCCACCTTATTGACGTTATCTGTTAGTTTGTGGGGTTCAGGAAACTTGCTCCTGGTTATGGTCTTTGCTCTCGTAGGCATGTCTTAAAACATTTCTAAAATCACTTTTGTACATTCTAAAAACTTTTTAAAACCAACCCCACCATGAATTGGGAGCTTACCAAATGGTTTAGGAAGCTACACTGTGTAATCTATTTAAAATTGAGACAGAATACATAAATAAATACTGATATAATTACTGTTTTCTTCATCATTTGATTAGTTGTTTGGTCTATTACAAAAAAATGTAAACAAAATCTTAAATTGACAATAAACATCCACCAGTGTTTCCTAA
Source organism: Amphiprion clarkii (assembly GCA_027123335.1). Lineage (NCBI taxonomy): Eukaryota > Metazoa > Chordata > Actinopteri > Pomacentridae > Amphiprion > Amphiprion clarkii. The sequence continues at coordinate 14,332,235 of CM049589.1, forward strand.
AGCTCAAGATGATGATGTCAAATATTTTGTCTTTAATCCAAAAATAGTACTTTTCTTTCTTAGAAATTACTCCAGCTAATTGATTGATTATCGCATAGTTGATTGATTACCGGCATAGTTGATAATTAGTTTGATAGTTGAACTAATTGATTCATTAATTAAATGTTGCAACTCTTACAAGAATGCTCTTGGAACTGAGATTAGTAACTTTAAACTAATGGTATTTTAGTTGTTGATTCATCAGGAGATTATTTTCCAGATATTTCACTCTTAATGAAACAGAATGAAAGTGAAAAAATCCCATCACAGGTTTTCACAGTTGGAGTTTAGTTTTGAAACTGCGTATTTTGCTACCGACTGGTGAAAAGCCAAAGATATTTAGAGTTTGGCATAATATCAAACTAAGAAACTAGCACATATTTACATTCAGGGAGCTGTAAACAGTGAATTGCTTAGGGATTTTTGGTTTATAAAATACAAAAATAAGCAGCTAATTATGAATGTCAATAACACAGGTAATTGTGTCCGATCTAATAGAGGCATAGTTATTGGGATATTGTTTGTAGAAACAACTATCATACTATCACTCCAGGGACAGAAACCGGCTGAATAAGCTGATTAAGAGGACGATCTCCTCAACCGGTGTTGAGCTAGTATCAGTTTAACAGGTAGTTGGGGTGAGAATGCTCAGGAAACTGAACTCTATTATGAACAATGCTTCTCACCCACTACACAATCTGGAGGTGTTTCGGCAGATTCAGCCATAAATAATAGTATGATAGTTGTTATGACTTTAATATAATGTGGTAAATGCGAGCCAAATGTCTGGATGCATATGTGACATTTTTCATATGAATGATGAGTCTTCATATGAGTGTTATTGGGTATTATGAGGGTTGAGTGACGTTGTACCAGCAGCCTGATCTAACACTCATCCATCTTCTCTTTTTTCACTCTGCAGGCAAAGTCTTCCTGAACAAAACCCTAAAATGGCACTTCTCTGACGTTTTTTTTTTTTTTTTTTAACCCTTCTACGTCTTCAGTTTTTTTTTGCAGTATAAGTTTAAATATTTTATTGGAGCAACGTTACCACAATGACAGTCAGTTGCCACCTTTGTGCCCTCCTAGTTTTCTCCATAATAAGTGAGTGAATACACCTACTGTAAACTGTTTATGTGTCCATCTAAGGTGCATGTTTGTCAACCAAAGGTCATATTTGTAGTTTTTATGTCATACAGCATTTACAGCCTCTATCAGTGGCGATTATAAAACTCCTGTCTGACTGGTTTGGTTTTTGCTTATTTCATCTGCAGCATGCAGCTGTTTTGCTCCTGCCCTCAGCTCTGGTAAGAAGACAGACTAGTCAGCATTATATCGTGTTATGTCTGTCATGAAAGGATTTTTCAGTCCGTAATCATATTCTTGTTGCATGTGTTTCTCAAACTGGCAGTCTACCATCAGTGATAATAGCAATACCTGCGGGATTACGTTTGACAATACTTCCTCATGATTCACAGTTCTTCAGCACCCCACTGCTCTTTCAAAAGTAGTGGGACAACATAATCTGTGCTGTATGACATTTAGATTAAAACTAAATTTGTTTGGCTGCTGACATTTCGTTTCTGCTTCACTGGATTTAGCATATTACAATAACACAAGCTTCAAAAATGGGAACCATTTGTATCTTTTCATCATTTGTCCCTTGTCTTTTTGTTTCTCAGCCCGCTGTGGGCATTCCCTTCAGGTTTTAGACAGTAAAGTGGGAGAGATCAGGAGTTCTGCGTACCACAGCTGGTCCTACCACTTTGGCCCAACCAATGACTGCTGGATCATCAAGGGTTCGGAAGGAGAACCAATCGTCCTCAGGTACAAATGCTGTCAGCATTCAAAATGCCACATAGACAAGACATTTCTTTCAAGGAAATAAATAATTTGACCCCAGCTATTTGCAAGACTGAATACCGTGTAAATATTTGTAGACTACTTGTGCAGTGTTGCCTGGTTGTTTTCTGTGGTTAGGACAAATTGCCCCAAACTTTTCAGTCATGATACATTCAATGCTGTATTTGGTTGTTGAGATATATTATTACATAGTATATCGAGTAACTGTGAATGATATATTAGTTTTTAGCTCATCCAGCAAATGAAATACTGGATGCAAACTTTATCACATTAATAGCTGAAGACATAGCAGATTTTGTGACAGTTCAGCTCTTTTTTTCTACATGAAGTTGTCTGTTCACAGACATGCCTGTTCTCTTGTTACAATTCCCTTCTCAGCTTCTCCCAGTTTTCAGCACGGTGTAGAAAGGAATGGGTATCTATAAAGTCATCAGCTGGTGGTGAGCCGGTTGTCCTTTGTGGGCCCAAGCTGCCACAGCCCTTGGAATTTCCAGGGGGAAATATTACAGTGATGCACCACTTCCTCCCGCATCTGTACCCCGTGTCATCGTTTCTGTTGAGCTACGCCAGAGGTGCGATAGTGTGACATCCGATTTTCCAGTTTCTTTGTGAATTTTTGTTGCAAGATGCAGTTCTTGTGAAAAGACCATCTAACTGTTTCTCTGTTTTGTGCTCTTCTGTTTGTTCACATCCAGACACAGGTGACTGCCCAGAGACATCTTTTGAATGCCTTGGAGGTCGGTGCCTCCCGCTCTCCTGGCGCTGTAATGGGCAGGTGGAGTGTCTCGGTGAAGGGAATCATTTCGGCACTGATGAACAGGACTGTGATGCAGAATTAGACAATGAAAGACCCCCAAAGTATGACAACTTGCAGGAAGAGGATGCTAAAACTGAGGCCTATACAGACAGGAACCATGATAGCGACTCAGAGAGACGTCAGGTTGACTCAGCTGAGCAGTACTCTGATCTCTGGCCGCTGGAGAAGGAGAACGCCCAGCTGGATCGAAAGCAGCCTCAGGCTCATAAGGAGCTTGTAGTGACTCCCACTCCCATTCAATGGCCTTGTGGAGGGCTTCTTCAGACCTTTTATGGGACCTTCTCCCCTCCGACATCTCCAGGTTCCCTTCTCTGTGTCTGGACTCTGGACCCTCAGGACTCCAGGCCACTGAGACTGGACCTCCGGCAGCTGGTTCTGGGCTCTGGGGATAAACTCACTGTTTACAACAGAGAGCAAGGCAAAGGAGACATTATTAAAATTGTGAGTTTACTCTACTGAGATTGTATCGAAGCAATTAATGCAGCTCATGCAGCTTTCTCTTATTAACAAAAAAGTTACCAAACATAACATGATGTTCTGTGTTTTTTGCATTTTGACAGATCACCAGCGCCTCGAATTACAAATTGGTCCAAGTTGAATCTCGTACTGGCCTGCTGTCATTGACGTATGAGAAAATTTCTGACTCAGTGGGGATTGGTTTTAATGCCACATTCCATGTCGGGAGCTACTGCCCTCCATGGGAAGGCCGGTGTGGAGGAGCAGCAGGAGGTTGCTTCACCCAGGAGCAGCGCTGCGATGGGAAATGGGACTGTCCTGAGACTGGGAGGGATGAGGAGGGTTGCGGGGGATGCAGTCCGAACCAGTTTCCCTGCGGACAGAGAGGGATGGGACCCGGCATCCGCAGACCGGTGTGTTACCCAGTGACTGAGAGATGCAACTACCAGCTGAACTGTGCTGATGGCAGCGACGAGAGGGACTGCACTGTGTGTCAGCCAGGGACCTTTCATTGTGACAGCGACAGGTCAGTGTGCATGTGTCTGTTTTTCTAAATAGTTTCTGACTGAACGCCTGTTTATGACCCAAGCCCAGAAAGGACTGAACCAGGGAAGTTTTTAGCTGCAGATGATGAAAGTGATTAATATGAGTACTTACCTCTACAACTCTGGTGCTCAGAGCTTATTCTTAAAAACAGAAACAGGAAGTCTCAATGAGGTTGGTGTAGTAGTTGTTAGGGTACTATTCTTTGGTTTTTATATAGATTGTTAAGTCAAGTTGGTTGTTTCATAATTCTGATCACATTAGTGAAATACCAGAGAGAGAAGTGTGTCTTATATATAATGCAAGAGTGTGAGTAAGAAGGTGTGTGCAGAATATCAGAGATTAAATGGATTTTTCTGAAGTAATTAGGGCTTAGTATGTTTTTTTGCAGCTTCACAGCTGTGTTGCATTGCAGTAACATGTCAGCAATAGGTGTGATCGTTGATACCCAAACATTTGACCGGCAAATCTTACAAGAGACAAAAAGCAGAGTGTGAAAAAATTTTCAAACTTAGATTACGACTGTAAGTATAATTCCCTATGTTTGTTTGCAGTTTATTTCATTTATATACATATATGCTGATTCACATTCTGATTGTATGCATTCTCCCTGTTCTCATAATAATACTACCTAAACAAAACTTATTAAATGACAAAAGCAACAAAAAGTTCTGATGACAAACAGCAGAAAGTCATTAAACTGTGTGTGTTGAATTAAGTGTGTTCAAATTAGGCATAGCACCACTACATTATTTCAGAAATTGCTTCATCCATAATGCCTTTTATTCTCTGTTACAATATCTCATCATGGTTCGGGTTCCTGTGGTTTTTATTGTGGGTGTTATCGCAGAGGGCTCCGGATGTATTTTCTAGGGAAATTTAATCTCGCATATTCTAGCAACAAATGGCCCTTTGTTCCCTCTGCAGGTGTGTGTTTGAGAGCTGGCGCTGTGACAGTCAGGTGGACTGCAAAGACGGTACAGACGAGCTCAACTGCACCGTCATCCTGCCCCGCAAGGTCATCACTGCGGCAACGGTGGGAAGCCTGGTCTGTGGACTGCTGCTGGTTATTGCCATGGGCTGCACATGTAAACTCTACTCTCTCAGGACCAGGGAGTACAGGTAACTGTTATTTCCAGACAAGGCAGAAATGCTTTTTGAGATTTTTTTTTTTTCATTTGGTTAAAGAGAGAGTGATGCATCAGCTGCATTTTATGCTGATAATGTGAGATGGTGAGTCAGAAGATGCACACTTTGTTTTCCGTATTACTAACGTCAGCTGCTGCCAGACTTCTCAGAGGTTCTGCTCCCATCTGCATCTACCACAACACTGCCAGTACACTCCACTGTCCACTAGGGCTGGACCCGAATATCCGAATATTCGGTCGCTGCGGTGTATCCGAGTATTTATTTTGAGATCCGAATATTCGGATCCCAAATATTCGGTTAGCTTCTCTTGTGAAATTGGCCAAGTGAGTCATGTTGTGTGCACACTTCATAAAATTCAACTCTTCAGCTATGTGCTGTGTTTTCAAGGCACACATAAGTTGCAACAGGCGTCACATAAGAGCTTGCCTGTTGCAACTGTGTGCTGTTGGTCATTCTTGTCTGCTTTTCACTCGTCTAATATTCTCCTGAGCACCGAGGGAAAGAAGTATCTTTCAATTTAACTTTTTAGGGGATTTCCTGCCTTTTTGGATCCAAAACAACTCACAATATAAAAATATCTTTATTGTAGATTTTTTCAAAGAAATTAACCTAACAGGAGGGTTAAGAAACTAAATTACACTGAACGTGAACATCAGTTAAACTCTGAACAGTCCAGATGCCTATGTTTTGTCTCAGCATGAAAACAAAATTCCCTTCATCCCACCCAATCATGAGATGTGATTGGAAATGCCGAGGTATCCTCTACGGAGCACATCGGGATTTAACAGGGCAGATCAAGTGAGTCAGAAGATATTGATCAAAAACAAATGCACACTACAGAGGACAAATGAATGGGCCAGGTCTCAGGAGGATATGAGTCGCCTCTTTCTGATTCAGGATCTGGATCTAAAGGATTCACCTTTTTCCTTTGATGTTCTGTTCTCAGAAGGACATGCGGTATGTAGGGTTCCTCTTGGCTTGTTCGTTGGGTGGTTAAACATCTTGCGAGCATTATCCTTTTGGTATTTAGAAAATGGATTGTGGGTTTTTTTCACACTTCTGGCTGGAGGTCGCTCCAGTTGCTGAGTTTGAAGCACTAATGGCGTCTCTCTGGGAGGAGGCAGATGTGACACTAACCCCTCTCAGCAGCTGTGAGGACCTGCTATCTTTGTGACACATGGTGCTCCTGACGCAGGGTTTCTGGGGACTTGCTGTGTTCTCTCGGGGCCCCTGTTGTCTACTTTGTGACCAACTATTCTCACAGTGTTCTGGGCTTTCACAGCAGGATCTCTGGGGCCCTTTCTTCTTTTCTATGACTCACAGACAGTTGCAGTGGGCTGTCAAGGCCCCTGGCTTTTTCTCTGTAACGCACACGACTTGCATTTTGCTGTCCCTGGTTTCTTCCCTGTGTGGCACTACTCTAGCAGTGTGCATTCTGGGCCCTTACTGTCCTCTCTTTCTTCTTTTCCTTCTCCCTTTTCTTCTTCAGTGAAGGTGATGCAGTGTCTCTAGACAGTAGAAACACCTCGGATCCGTTATTGTCTGCTTAGTTACTTTTTGGACTGGGTGGGCAGATGGCATAACGGCGCTCATGCTGTGCTTAAGTTCATGCGTTTGACCTGTCGGGTCAAAAACAACCCTCAGTCCTGGTCCTCTCTTAGGTGTTGCACTCAGAGTTCAGGTCATGGTGAGCCATGAACTTTGTAATCTTGCTAATTTGTTAATCAGACATTCTGTTGATACTTGGCATTTGTTCCAGCCATCTGTGCCCAGTCTGCCTCTGTGGTGCATTTCACAGAGCTTTCACTTCCCCCTCTTACCATTAGAGGTGTATTGGATTGATTTTATGTAAAACAGCCCTAAAAATCTTATCCTTACTTGTATATTATTTTTGATCATTATAGCAAAATCATCATACATTTTCTTGGATTGTAAAGGATTATATCTGTTTGTTTTTTTGTTTTTTTTAGCTTATTCGCATGAATTTTCTTTTTAGCCTTCATATCCTTGTATCTTTTCTTGTCATTGACAGATTGGGTATTGATGACATGGAGACGGAATAGTTAATAACAGCTCAGGGTCTGATTGATCTTCTGATCGACCTTCTCTATTCCCTGCAACAGAATGGCTACTGTAATGTGCAAAGTAGCTTTAAAAGTTACATATTTGTGTATGCTTACTGTATGTATATCTGTCAAGGGCTTCACAACAAAAAAATAATAGGTGTTGGCATCTAAAAGTGTGTCTGTCTTTCTGGCAGCATGTTTGCTCCAATCAGCCGCCAGGAAGCAGAGTTGATCCAGCAGCAGGCTCCTCCCTCCTACGGTCAGCTGATCGCCCGGGGCATCATCCCCCCAGTGGAGGACTTCCCCACTGAAAACCCCAATGAGGTGAGAGCGGCGCCACACGGACTTCTAACTGCCTGCAAGGATGCGTGAAATCATTAATAGCATTTGATCAATATTTATTTTAGATGATACTTGAATTTTTTTTCACTTACTTTTACTAAAGCATTGCAACATGTTGGGCTTCATTTAGCTCAACTCTTCGCTTTATCTACACATTTCTAATCAATTATTGCCTCATATTGATGTTATCGTATTTTGTGCTACCTTACATGTAAGCTGATTGTCAGTGTCCTTTTGTGTCTTTGAGCACCTCAGTTTAAAGTACCATGAAAGCTAGTCTGGAAATCAAACCCCTAATGTAAGCTGTGTGAATTCTTTACACCTCCTCTTGAGCCCTAAACGGCCTAAATAAATAAAGTAAATGCTCTGGAATTCTTCAGGTACAATAAACTGAAAATTGCGACTTTTGGGTTACATTCACTCACATACTGTCATCTATAGAAGTACCATCTGTCTTTAAGTCTTGTGCTACACTTGAACAGCCTTATTGATCTCCAGCAGGCTGTGGACTGTCGTGGGAAGTGTGTTCAGATTAAAGCTAGTGTGCTGTTGCCATGTAGGTTCAATTTAGGGTGTTTTATTGTCCTCAGGGCAGCTGAGGTAGTGGAGGCGAAAGGATTAAGTGCGTGAAACAAAGCCTGGTCTGTCTGGATTTGGCCAAGACACCTATTTGTTTCTCAAGCTTTCATCAGTGTCTTGTGAACGGAAAACTTCTTTACCATTATTGAAACTGAGCCATCAAAGGCATATTAATCAATTTGCTCTCTCCATTCTCCTCCTTGTCAGACGTCCTCTCTTTCTCTGAGGGGAATTCTCCAGCTCCTCCGTCAGGATGCTGTCAACTCCCCGCACCGCAGACGCAGACCCCGATTCGTCCGCCGGGCTGTTCGCCGCATGAGGAGGTGGGGTCTAATCCCCAGACCTCCTTCCAGGCCGACTCAGGCATCAAGCTCCAGCCAGCAGCAGTCGGACGCTGCTCCACCTGGTCAGGAACCGGCTCACTCCACCCCCACCAGCTCCTCGCTGGCTGTGGAGGCCGTCAACCAGCCGGTGCCTCAGAAACTTGGTTTGTTGGCTCAGTCGGAGCAGCAACAGCAGCAGCAGCAGCAACAGGAGCAGCGGGAAGCACCGGCTCTTTCACTGCCCCCACCACCTGTCGCCTCCCCACCTCCTCCGTACGCTCCCCCAGCTCCACCCCTGGCCTCACCCCACACTCCCCCCGTTACCGTCCCGAGTAGCCCCTCTCTGGCCTCCATCTTCCACTCCCTGGGCCTGAGTATCTCCCTGTTTAGAGCCTCGCCCTCTTCCTCCTCCTCCAACTCCATGTCCCTCTCTGCCTCTCCTTCGTTCTCCTCCTCCTCGTCTTCCTCAGACGACGAGGTGCTGCTCATCCCCCTGTCTGAAGACACCACTTCAGAGGATGACGTGCCCATGCTCACCTGAATGACTCCCTCCTCACCCACCCACCCACTTTCCCTCCCCGCTACTTTTTCCTCCTCTGATGATAACTGACACCCAGTCTTTCCACATTTGTTTGAACTTAAGCACAGGAGTGGCCCACGGTGAGACTTATCCTCTCTGTGCAAGTCTGGTGCCTTTTGAAATTGCTTTGAGTTGGATTTATTGACAGATGGAATCAAATATTTTGACCATTTTTTTTTTTAGAAAAAGACCTCCTTAAGAAAATGTAGACGAAAGGCATGGCTGATGTATGTCGGAGATGAAGTGTAGGTGAGTACTGGTTGTGCACTTAATTAATGCTGGGCTGCACATAGAAGGTAAACTTTTGCACAGAAGAATCTTCCCTATCCAGATACTGAGGCAGGCTACTGTCTGATTGAATGATCAGAGTTCTTATGATGGAAATTATTGTGTTTGTATGACTGCAACTGTGTGAATGCAATTGCATTTTAGTCTTACATAGACAGTGGAGTATGATTGTAGATGTGGATTGTCTCCACATACTTCTGCCACTTGCATCCAGTCTCGTCTTGTATCAGAAAAAATTACTGACAACAACCATTTCCCCTATTTAAGTGCCTTTGTAAGGAGTTTCCTCTAGACGGCTCATGGAGATTGAGATAATTCCTGGATACACACTGCACACAGAAACACACAGAGGCTCATGTTTTCTGCACATCATAGCACGCATCGACACATCAGTGGCTTTAAGATACCATGAAGAAAATGCATGTCTACACTGCAAGCTGGCAATAACTTTTTGGGGCCCCTGTTTTAGTGCACATCGATTGCAACATAACTGCGTGTTTAAAGACGCACTTCCCAACAGGATGAATGTAATCTTCAAAAAGCAAACGTGTCAAAAGACAATCTCTCCGGTGCCTGATTTTATGATGTGTGTGTGTGTGTGTGTGAGAGTGTGTGTAGTGTGCACAGAAAGACGAGGCGCCCTGGTGATGATGAGGGGCCCCAAATTCACAAAATAACCTCAACTCCTGACGGGACTCAATCGCATTCTGTCACATTTTGACACAACAGACTTGTGGTGTGCCATTTGTATTATTATTATTATTGTACATTTTCTGGTGTTTTTATTTCCGCAAGTTGCATATCTTCTTTTTTTTCTCTTAAGTTGTTCTTTTTTTTGCTTTGTTGAATGTATTAGAGTCGATGTGGAGTAGCCAGAAGTTTTAAATTTGCAAAGTTATGAGGTAAATAAGAGAGAAAGTGATTTTATGGTTTTATTAGGGTCAACTTCACTGTATATAAGTAAAAATGTGGCTGAGATTAAACGATTTGCACTTTTAGGTTTTGTGTGTTGCGTTTCTGGGGCGCTGAAGTGTCCGACACTTCAGTAGCAGAGATGAAAAAGTTGTTGCATTGTGCTTTGTATTCAGAAGTCCTGTGGTATTTCACGCAGACTCGTGAAAGAGCTCTTCTTGGTTGGTCTGGAAGGAAGGCGGAAGCTCAGATTGTAGCTCTGGTGTGCAGGATAAAGGACAAGTGCAGAGGAAAAGGACGATATTTGCTTCACCACTGAGGATTGACACTACATGGATGGACTGAGGATCGCTGTTGTCTACAAGGTAATTAGAGCTGGAAAATTAACGCTGCAGAAAGGTGAGTATTGGGCCTGAACTTAGGCACATGATCTAGTTTTTTAGTAGTTAAAGTGCACGGAATCAACCAAAAATTGGACCATGATAACCTTTGATGTGACGTAGGAGATGAGTTACTGTAATTTCTGTTATAGTTCAGTACTATACATCCACCTATGCTGCCAAAAGTGCACCACATAATGCCATTTTTGCTCATTGCAAAAAAAACAACTTCAGTTTGACAGTTTATTCATTGGAAACTAGGAAAATACAGCATGTGATTACAATTTTCCTAAATTGCTTAAATCATAAAATGTTTTATTTGGAATAGAACAGGGTGTAAAACAAGTTGACACCCCTGGAATAGAAGATAGATTAAAAATCTGACGTATCCTTCTGCAATTGAGTCAAATAATGTAATAAAAAGTAAACCCTGAGCCAGACTTGCTGGATAATGTATCTCCTCAATTGCAGCATTTGTGATTTGTTCATTGCATTGTTTTACATTGCGATTTCAGTAAAATGTTCAGCTCCAATTCAAACACGCTAAACACATTGATGTAGTGTGGTTTTTATGTTAAGTTGTAAAAATGGCATTCACACAGGAGAACTGTTGCTACTGTATCCAAAAAGGCTACATTACAAAATTATATGAATATGTTAAAGGGGACAAAGAGCAGATTTGACTTGACTTTTTGCATTTCAGTGTGATATAAATATAACTGAATGTCATGCGTTGTCTGCAGCTACTTCTCATTTATATTTACTAACTAATCCCTCCTGTGTAGCCTGCTGGATATCAGCTTCATATAGGCTTCAACAACCGTGAGAAACTTTACATCCTCCTCAACCTAAATGTCTAACAACCTCCTCCTCTTCCTCCTTCACTGTGACCCTGAAGTGGGTTGTAGCCATAATTATGGTTTTACGTCCACCCCAGAGAGTGTGGGTGGGGATGCTGCTAGCATTAGTGGTGGTGGTGGAGCTTCCCGGGGCCTTGCAGAAGTGCATCTTTGATGAGGTTCAGGCTCAGGTCAGAGTGGTCAGAGCTGCACCCATGAACCCAGACGGCCCACCCACAGAGCCCAGACTCAGAGCACCGACCGGGCAAAAGCACCTGATAACCTCTGGACAACAAACTAGTCACCGAGGACAGTCAGTAAAACGGAGGAGCATCCTGAGAGAATTAGCCCCGCCTGCTCTTGCCACTCCACGGCCAATCAGGATCCAGACTTGGGTTCCAAGAGAGAGTTGCGACCGATCAGAGACTGAGAAAGGAAGGCTGGAGGCAGCAGTGGAGGAGGCTGTGAAGGTGGTGTCTTCTTTACTGTCAGGTGAAAAACAGACAATTCCCACACACATACACACACATACAAAGACAGACTAACATACTATGATGAAATGATGAATCAATGATCTATTTTAGTGAACAGAGTGCTGGGCCCGTTGTTGCTCAGCAGAGACATCAACAAATACTGCAAGTTCCTTTGGAGGAATTCAAGCGCTGCCAACTACAACAGGTGTGTACATGTGAGTGTAGCTCCAACCCTTCAGACACATTCCTTTGGTCACATTCAGATTTGCTTGTGTTTTTCCACCAAAAATTTCATCTTTAATCTGTGTTTATCAGGAAAAATAGATTTGCATTGACCTGTAATAATGAACTTTTCAATGTTGCCTTTATTTCATCACCACAAGGTGGAGGTAAGACATCAGTCAAACTTTTCACAGAAAGGTCTGAGCAATCATTTGTGGATTTGAATGTAAGATTCATAACAGTACTATATTAAATACTGTAAAGATCACTTGAATCTACAGCATTAAAATCACTAGGATGTAAAATACGAACAGTCAAATGCATCATTACAAGCATCTCCACAAAAATGTGTTCTATAACAGAGATATTTGGGGAAAGGATTTAGAAAGTTGCTGTTTTCTTCTTCTTTCAGGTGTGGAAGAGCCAACAGCAACTATAGAACTGAGACTTGTCTAGATGTGACAGTAAGTATTAGATGATTTTTCTATTTTGGGTGTATTCAGTGGTAAGCTGGGAAACAAAAAAGCAGAGTCTGCCTATCTCTGCTGCTTTTCCATGAATAATACAGTGCTAAGTCAAGTCACTGTTATTTATACAACCACATTTAAAACAGAGCATCTGGAGTCAAAACGCATCCCACTGTTGAGATATGATTAGCGCTATAAATTTACCTAACAAGTTTAAAAACATTATTTTATTTTATCCTTTTTTATGCCAAGATCCTATAATAAAGGCTAGCGATTTATCTGACTAATTCAAATTAAATTAAAGGTTAAGATATTACAATATTATTTATTATACACATTTAGTAAATTGAATTAAATTAAACTAAAGTAAATGAAGACCCTACAGTAAAGGTTCTAAATACACATTTACCTGGCTAATTTAAATTAAAGGGTATGACTGCACAAAATTATATGTACAATGCAAATTTACCTTACAAGTATAAATTTCAGATTTAAGACCAAACAATATTATTTATTATACAAATTTACCTGATAAAATGGAGTGAAATGAATTTGAACTACGGTTAAGATCCTACAATAAATATAGAGTATTACTTATTACACAAATGCACCTGACTAATTTAGTACTAATAGTGTACATCAAGCATTATTTACCCTCCTTATTTTCAACAGATCCCAGATGATCACTTAGCTGGATGTGATATTTACCCAGAGGCTGATTCACCTCAGAAGACTGTTCTCAGACCTGAAGGTGCAGGACTCATCGACATCGACTTTGTGCTTTACCTCCACATACAGGCCACTGACAAGTGCAGAGCCGAGGTAAACTCTCACTGAAAACACTGACAGCTTTAGCATTAAAACATTTGAAAAGTGCTGGATAGTAAGTTAAAGGCAGGTTAAAAGTTCAAGCAAAAATGCCAATACTCATATATTCATAAAGCCCTTTTCGACTGAAAGTTGTAATTAGTTTGAAGAGAAAACAATGAGCAAGTTGTTCATATAATGAATAATAAATGGACAGTTTTTACCGTGTTATGAGCTTTGAAAAGTTGCCCACTAATTTCACAGCCTCTTTGTAAAAATAAACTTTCATTCAGTGATGATAGATTTAAGGAATTATTAATAACATCACATATTAAACTGCATTATGGTTGCTTAGCTCAGTCATTTCTGCGCTAATGAAAGCCTGCTGAAACATTTTTCGTGGTGTTGCTTTGTCTTTTTCTCTTGCTGTAAATGTTCTTTACCTCCTGCTCACCCAGCCTAACGTGTTGGCCTACGCTGTCCACTGCCAGACAGACACCCATGGGCGACCTGTGGCTGGAGTGGTGGTCATGTGCAGGGACAGACTGGCCAGAGCCACATACAGCCATCAGAGCACTGTACAGGTACTATTCATTCCATGAACAATTAGAATAAGCATTTAATTTAAAGGATGTCTTTATTTGATGTTACAGGGGAGTGATTTGGATTTGTCTGACAGGTTAACGACAGGATGATGATTCACAATGAGGATGTTTAATTGTCTGTTTTCCAGACTGTCATCCACGAGTTGTTTCATGCACTCGGTTTCTCTAAAGACCTCTTCAGCTCCTGGCGAGACTGTTCCTCCTCTTCTCAAGGTTTTTAAATGCATTTTGATATTTTTATGGCACTATAGCAAGTTTTAATACAGCATGTAACATTACATTATCATGTAATGGTGTGAAATAACCTAATTTGTAGTGTTGCTCAGTGTAATTTCTAACAAATGTGAGCAGGTGTGAAAGTGCTGGTGGAGTTTTATATTTATACATATACATACACTTTCACAATATACTATGATAATAATCTTTCCAACTTAAGCATAGATATTTCAGCCATACGGCAAACATACAGTGTAAAAGTGTACTGAGAATAAATGAACTCACATATTTACTTAAAGACAAGGAGGCTCAAAATAGAGAAAGACTGATGATCCTCAGCTCTGCAGGTGGAGCGAGGAGGAGGAGGAGGAGTGTGGCTTAATCAGGAATTAGGATTGAATTCAGGTGTGATCTCACTTCTAACAGCAGATCTGGGCTCTTCTGTTCTGACAGCAACTGTTGGTCTTAGTAAATATGTGAGTTCATTTATTCTCAGTACACTGTTTGTTTGCAGGATGGTTGAAATATCTGTGTTTACATTGGAAAGATTATTGTTCTTCTATATTCTGTTTATTTGTTGCAAGCTATACATATTTGCTCCCTCAGAATTATTTTACATGCCCAGTGTTATTACATGGTGTATATACATATGTTCTGTTTAGATTATAACAAAAAACAAGACAGCAGGACTCTCCTGACAACACACCCATAGTGTTCATGACTACCTGAATCAGCAAACACCCACTTTACAGTGTTTTATGTGGGAAATAAACAGCTCAGAACACAGCTCTTTTACTGTGTTTTTCTGTGTTCGATGCTGCAGTGGGAGCTGGATGTTCTCCTCGAGGACAAGTGACTCACTCTGATGAATCAGGCCAGATGAGGATTTACACCCCGTCCATCATTTCAGCCCTGCAGAAGCATCTGGGGTCCACTGATCCAGAGCTAGGGGGGCCACTGGAGAACCTGGTACTGATCAGCTGAAGTTTAATCAACCACCTGCTTCACACCTCTGCATGTTTAACTATATGTTGATCCTTCAGGGTGGATCTTCAGGCAGGGTGTCCTCTCACTGGGAGTCCCGGGTCCTGCAGGGGTCCATCATGGCGGCGGTGCTGGGGGATCCAACCACAGTCCGGATTGATCCAGTCACCTTGGCAGCATTACAGGACACTGGATGGTACACTGTCAGCCTGAGCTGGGCACAGAGTCTGGTCTGGGGAGACGGTAAGAGAAGATGAAACAGAGAAAATCTGCATGTGGACTCATGATCATCATCAAAGAAGAAAGTAGACACGCTGTGGCTGCAGTTTTAAAATAATCTACACGGCCTTTCTTGCACATCTTAAGATCATTAAGATCACATGCAGGACAAAAAATCTGCAATTTTATAATAATAATATTTTCTTTTTCTTTTTCAAATAGGTGAAGGAGCCATGTTTGGCTCTCTGTCAACCTGCCAAGACAACTCCTCGTCCTTTTTCTGCACTGGCAGGTAGAATTAAAGTTTTCTGTTTGAATTAATTGATGTTTTCAAGTGAATCTGCTTCACTCACTGCATTTCCAGCCCTAATGTTTGCATTACTCCTCCTTGTTAGTGGTTTAGGGTGTCATTTTCTTCATCTCCACAAGGGGGAGTGCCAGACTGATCAATACCTGGAGGGATGTAGGACGTATAAAGCCCTCAAGAATGGAGTAAGTCCATTGTCTTTACAAAACATCATCCGCAAGATTATAGAGGAAACGAAATAATTTTCTCTCGCTGTTGTAATTATTTTTTCCCCATCATTTTAAAGTTCTCAAAATGTACTTTTTAACATCCACATCTGCTCTCTGGCCTTGTTAAAACACTTGTATCTGTTTATAGTTGCTGTATTTTATAGCTATTGCACCACATGGTCACTATTTCTTCTTCAGAGTGAATGTTGGAAAAAAGAAAAGACCGGATTATCCCCTGAAGATGACGGCAGCGGGGAGATTTTTGGCTCCGACAGCCGCTGCTTCTTTTCCAGCCTGATCAGACAGGTGTGTGTGTGAAAGCTTTCCTCTTGTGTTTATTTTATTGTTTCTTTTGTTTAACATTACTTTCCCATGTCTCCTTTCAGAATCACAGTCAGTTTGTTGGGTTCAGCAGCTCTGTGGAGGGTCGGTGTTACAGACACAGGTGTACTGGACCAAACAGGTACCAAATCCAGGTGTGTGGCTCTGGATGGGTGGACTGTCCAGCAGGGGGCACCACTGAGGTAACAGAACACAACACAACAATATGTAACAACTATGTTACAAAAGTAGGTCTGTTGAGAGGTTTTGTACATAATTTTGTTATTTAAAGTGTACTTTATTGACTAGATACTGAAATTCAATATAAAATTTAAAGATATTAATTTCATTTTCTTCTTTTACTGTTTCTATGTTTTACACAAATTGAGTGAATATCAGTGGATGTTTTTAATGCATACATATGTTTGCAATAGGACTATAGTGTCTTAAATATTAATTTATGTAGGTGTCCTCAAAAATCCTCACTGACTGTATGCAGCTCATTAAAATGCTTTACACAATCAAAGCAGTTGCCCCATAGTGGAACAATGATGCGTGCACAATATGGTGTGAAATAGCACATAAATGTTATAAGTATGTGTATACACTCATTCTCACTTGGAATGGAGGACATCGTACATCTCTTCTATGATGCTTCTCCAGACTTGAACTCAACTTAGCCAGACAGAGCGAAGCTTCAGAGGACAGTCAAAGCAGCACAAAGGATTGTTGGCTGTCCTCTCCCCTCCCTCATGGACATCTACTCCCCCCGGTGCCTCAGCAGAGCTCAGGACATCATCAAGGACAGTTCGCATCCCGGTTCTCAGCTTTTTGATCTGTTGCCCTCTGGAAGGCGCTACAGATGCATTAAAGCGAGGACAGACAGACTTAAAAACAGCTTCTTTCCGAGAGCCATCACCACCCTGAACTCTCACGTCTCATGTCTCACACCCAGCTAACAATATAATGTGAAATGTGCAATATACACCACTGCCTCATTCACTCTGCTATTTATATTCACCCTGTTATTTATACTTGCACTATCTTTAAGATTTCTTTTCGCTGAAAAGGCAAAGCTCTCCAATCTCATTATACACTGTATAATGACAATAAAGCATATTCTATTCTAGTTTAGTATATATACAGGCATTCATCCATAAATGTCATGTCCCTGACACGTTTTCCACTCATGCAGCATCATATCATCACATTCTCAACTCTGTGCTTCACTGTCAGGACTATGCATTCACTGTAGTTGTCCTGATCAGATTAACACCAAATATACTGGATCCAGTCAACCCAAATAACTTTATCTTGGTCTCATCTGACCAAAGGATGTTCTCCAGATGTTCATCAGGCCTCTTTCATGTCCTTTTGCAAAGTTTAATCTTGCAGTTTTGTACTGAGCAGCAAACAAGGGCTTTTTTCTTGGAAGTCGCCTATAGGGGCTGACAGTGTGCAATGTCCTTTGCACCGTCTAGGCTGTCACAGAACTTCCAGTTTCCACTGATGACTCCTGTGTCAAATCTAAAGCAGCTACCCATCTGTTGTTAAGCGGTAGAATGTGCAGTTTAGACACTGTGGTGTTTGTGTGCAAAATGCTTGCTACATTATGCTACTCTGTAAAAATATGTTTGACACGTAAGTTAAGCTGCTAAAAGGAAATATGTCTTGTGTTCCACTGTTCAGAATGTGCATGAATTGTGAATTTTATCAGTGTATCATAACTGATGACACAATTAAGCACTGCTGATGATGTTTACTAATGCTAAATACAGCATAAACAGCTCTGTATTTGTCGTTTGACATGTTGTAATATCATTTCTTTCTTTTTTTTGTTTTTAACCTCCAGATAAAAGGATATGAAGGTTTAATTTTCTGTCCTGACAGAAGGTTGTGTCTGTACCTTGATATTACTCCTCCATCTACTTCTAATGTGAGGCAAGTATGACTTTAACCAACCACCGTCTTGGTTGATACTAACTTTTTACTAATGTAACTGTTTATAACTTTTCTGTTTTTTGCTCAGCAGCTCCAGTGAAAGTTCAGCCCAGAATGTGAGCTGGTCTCCCCTCAAACCATCAACAGAGTCCACTGAAGCCACATCGCTCTGCTTCACTGCTGCTGTCTGTCTCCTGGCTGCGCTGATGGTGTTTTACAGGAAACGTTGCTCCTGCAAGGTCAGAATCCACAGTGTGGCTCCAGAGGATCACAGTGATCTGTAGGAAAACTGGTACCAGAGACTGACAAACACGTGCATGAGTATTATTTTAATGCGAAATGCATATGTCCAAACAGATAATGTGACTCCATTAACAAATAGACATATATGCAAATACACAACACGCCGCATAGGCATGAATGTAAAATTACGGATTTGATTTCTTCACACAGTATTTTATTAATGAGATGTGTTTGAAATCAGCCACCAAAGGGAGATTATACCAGTTGTGCAGGATACTGATAATGGGAGAACCTTTAGTCTGCTTTTAAATTAACTTTCTCAAAACTCTTCCTTGTTGTTTAAATATCCCTAAAACATACCGTCCATGTCCACAAGTGACAAGCAAAAAAACCCCAAAAAGATCTAAAATGTGGTTTCATTTTGTCAAAGACTAATTGTGCCATGCTACAAAACAAGCAACAGGAAACAAAGATGCAAAGCAAATACTTGCTGGAAGTTCAGTAATTATTACTTGTTTAGTCAGAGTGATTCAGCTGTTTGTCTGACTGACAGTTTCTTTTTCCAAAATCCCCTTAGCTGCCTGCCTCGCTTCCTTTTGTCTGTTGTTGAAATGATTTTGGACCCAAAGATATTTAAAAATTGTGGGGTTACAGTTAACCCTTAAACTGATAAACAAGCTAATTTAGTGTTTCGCTGCAGTCATCATGGAGGAATGTTAAAAACCCAGTCAGGCTGGTGATGGTGGTTTGATTAGAAATGACTGTGACCTGATTACACGACAGATGTGAAACAGATTTTTAAACTTTCCCATTGTCTTAACTGATACTAGTTCAGTAACCATGGTGTTATTTTAAGAAGATGGATGGATAGATGGATGGATGGATGGATGAAGGAGGCAGCTAACGCCTCAAATGCTTTCAGAAGTACTTTTCACTAAAGTGTTTTTGAAATAAAAGAGAAAATTTGCGGTTGAGCCACCATATTGGTCCAACTCATCTGTCGGACTGTCAAGCTGAAAGTGCGGTCACCTGACCAGGTAGTGGCCCCTGAAGCTCAAGCCTGTCATGTGACATTGTAGTGACCCGATAGTGACCTTCCAACATCCGTGCGATTTTCAGATGCGGCGCGTTTACACGGGGGCAAAACACATTTCGTGGACACGTACCTTTTGAGTTGGAGTTTGGACATTTGATTGTTGATTTTTGAACCAAATAAACGGACTGGCATATCCAACCAAAGTAGGTCACTTGCTGTATTGTTTGTGGAAGTAAAGAACCGAGAAGCACGTCAACAAAGCCGCGAGTACAAAACTGGGATGGTGCGTCACCAATAGTTATATTTAATCACTTTAACTTGATGCCTGCTTGTGAGAAACACAGAGAATGCAGTTAAAACTGTTTTTCACTAGAGGGCGACATTGTGTTGCTAAAGTTCTGTAACAGTTGAAGAGCAGACATTCATTTTTACATTCGTTTCCTTTCAGCCCCCACTGAAAGCGACTCCGGATTTTACTTTAACCATCTCATATTGCAAAGAAAGTCCCGCTATTGGGTATTTTTTGCTTTTTATTTGTATGTGTTTGTGCTCCTTCTTTATACCTCTTGTTGATTCATTTTAAACGGTTTCAAAAATAGGCCAATCCAACATAAGACTTGTACATTCTTGCAACATCTAGATGGCTGATGCATCAATAAATGGCAACGCCCAACAGCCTAAAGGTAGAATTATGAGTAGTTGGAAATTTTCAAAATAAAAGCATTGGTTTGCGAACTCCTTAGGACACTTAATGTAGAAAACTAATTATGTGATATTGACGAATTGTGCACAAAATAGAAATGCACTTGAAGACATTTTCGCGGTCTCTGCGTACAATTCTTGTTGTTTTTATTCGATAACTTGACAGTAATAGACACTTATTTTGGTAAATTGCCGTCTGTGGTTCGGCCGAGAGGCGGTTAACTTGACGCAGCAGCGATTAAAACGCGGTGGTTCTCTGGATTTAGGACATTCTCCAACTTCACGTCGTTCTCCTGCCAGGCGCCTTCATCGACTGTCAACATGGTTCGCAAAGTAAAAAACCTGGTAAGTTGTTTCTTGTTTATGGTGAAGTCTGTGTTTAACTGCTGCTGTTAGATCAGTTGTTTTGAATTTTTTTTTCTGTTAGGCCCCTCTTAGGAGGACAAAAACTTTGTGCGTATATATATATATATATATATATATATATATATATATATATATATATATATATATATATATATATATATATATATATATATATATATACTGTTTTTCTATTAAAATGTGAAGCTGCAGGTCTGTGTTACATCTGATTCCATTTTTTGTTTTTCACATTAAAGATCAGGGGTGTCAAACTCAGTTTAGTCCAGAGGCCACATACAGCTCAATTTGTTCTTCAGTGGGCCATATCAGAAAAATCTGAGCATAATAACCTATAAATAACAACTCCAATTTTTTCTCTTTGTGTTAGCTCAAAAAAGTACGTTCTGAAAATGATCACGTTTAATGAATTATCTTTTCACAAAACATTATGAACAACGTGAAATTTCTGAAGAAAAATAAGTTCAATTTCAACTATATTGTCTCAGTTGATCATTGATTGCATTACAACTTCCAGATCACAGTGTCTACAAGGGCACGAAACATTTAGTCACAGTTATCTGCAAATGAATGACACAGTATTTTACTTGATGATCAAAACAATTTATCAAGATCTAGAATTTATTTAAAATTTACGGTTTTACAACTTTAGCTGTCTTTCTGTAATTTCTACCCTTTGCAAAGTCATTTGGCGGCCGCCATGGACCATCTGGCGGGCCTGTTGTGGCCTGCGGGCCGCACGTTTCACACCCCTGGTAAAAATAATTTGCGTAAATGAGCCGAGGCGATGACTTTATCAAGTACACCGGTGTTCCAATTGCACGCTAACGATGCGTTCTCCCATTCTCGGGAGTCTGTACCATAGATATGTTAGATTTTGTCTATATATCGCGGTATGGTCTATGCATTTTATTATTTATTTATTCATTCATTTATTTTTAGTAATCGACTAATTGTTTGGTCTATGAAATGTCAGAGAAAGCTAAGAAAATGTCGATCAGTGTTTCCAAAAGTCCAAAATGACTTCCGTTAATGTCTTTTGTCCACAAACCAAAGATATTGAAAATATCAGAAAATATTCACATCTAAGGAGCGAGAATCAAAGATTAATTTTCCTCTTTTCAAAGTAGCTAACCAATGTATTAATATTCCGAGCGAATAGTTGAGTAATCACTTTAGTCATTGCAGAGCAAAAACAACAACAAAAGAACAACAGCAAAACAAAAAACAAAAATAGCAGAAACCATCTGTGAGGAAGTGGGAAGTGCTACACTTTTGAATTGTATTAAGTCATCTTTTTGTGTTTAAAGCTAGTTTATGATACAGCCTGGTTCTGTTTCACTGAAGTTTAGAAAACAAAGTGAAAGCTTCATTCACAACTTAACTTTTCTGTTTACATCTGCAGTGTCAGCAACCACTGACCAAGTGGAAGCAGATGGACTGCAGTCATTAAAGCAAAATGCATTTAGCAATCATGCTTTTCATATTTACCATATATACCACAATAACTTTATTTTTCCCACTTTCTATAGGCAGAATTCCAGAGCATCCTGAAGGAGGCTGGAGATAAGCTGGTGGTGGTGGACTTCACAGCTGCGTGGTGTGGTCCCTGCAAACGGATTGGCCCAGAATTTGAAGTAAGTGGATGATCGCAGCGCTAAAGTTTCGTCGGAACCATATTTTATAATGAATTTCTGTCAAGGGAGGGAACATGCTTCATATTGGAGGATAAAACCTAAGGTTAGATGATGGAAAAGTAATGTATCTCTTCTAAGCTGGAATACAGATATATTGATTACTTTCAAAAATCTGTGGCTGTCAAGTGTTCTTATAGAAACAGTAGCAGCGGCTTCTGTGAAAGAAATGTTTTTAGTTGTTTTTGAAGGAGCCCTTTCCTAAGTTGCTAAAAGGCAGCAGCATTGTTCTGGGGAGAGAGTTTGTTGCTTAGGCAACCTTTTGTCTCGTTCCCACCTTGAGGAGGAAATGTCTGATTCGCTGGAAGTTTTGATAGCTCTGTATAAATTAACTAATACAACCACAGTCAGACTTGTAGGAACAGAAATGCATCTGTACATTGTCTCATTATTGTATGACAGACGTCCATTGTGTTAATGCTCACTGTTTGATTCTCTTCCAGAAATTGTCACAGTTGCCTGAAAACAGTAACGTGATTTTCCTGAAGGTGGATGTGGACGAGGCTGAGGTGGGTTGGTCTTTTAAAAATATATATATATATATTTTTTATTTCATTCTAAACCTGGAGAATCAGGAAGTTTACAGTAAGAAGAAAACTCCGGGGTTTCCGGGCCATTAATACTCAGAGCAATGTGAACTATTCATGAAATCCATTTGACCGGGCCTCGGGGAACCACAGCACGCTCATGTGACAAGTGAAAGTGCAAAGCTTTTGCAAGCAGTTTCTGTTGACATAGACTGTTCCTTAAACAAATAGAACTTGCAGGTTGGATTACATGTTTAGCAAAAAGAGTTGGCTTGAACAGTCCATCCATCTAACTGCTGCTCTCTTTGCTCTTCTCAGGATGTGAGTTCTCATTGCAGGATCAAAAGCATGCCCACATTCCACTTTTACAAGAACGGAGAAAGGGTACGTCAGAATATACAGCAAAGATGGAAACCTCAACCTAATAAGTTTATACATTGAGCAGAGTGGGAGTACAGTTGGCATTAATTTGACTGTCTACTTTTAATGGAACGTCTGAGTTTTTAGCTGCTCCATTACATTCACAGCTGGCACACAGTCAGTTCAGAGCTACTCTGCTGGAAACGATGAGTAAATGCAAGAAACAGTCAGTGGCTCATAAGAGGGATGGTTTTTAAAGACAGATTAGAGCTTGAAGCACCACCAGTTCTGATTTTCACAATGACAAGTTCTATGTGAAAGAAGTTTTGTCCCAAATGGAGGGCAGGAGGGTGACAGTCTAAGGGGAAATTTACAAGTTTGTCCAGTTAAGAGGAGGGTAGTTGTAACTTTGGATAGTAAAAGGGGATTTACAGTAAAATATACTAAATGTTGCTGTTCTGACCTCACACTTCATCCAGAGTAAATACAAATATATTCTTTTGCGTTTCTTTCAGCTGCACAAGTTCTCTGGTGCTGACCCAGCAGCACTAGCAGACAACCTGGCGAAGTATAGATGAGTCCCACCAACCAACCCTACAGTAGAAGCTGTTACCCTCCTGTACACGCCTACGAAGGAATTCCAGTTTTATTTCCAATCTCCATCAGTTCTTCTGTCCCCAACAGCAATAATTTATTGCACTCATCACGTAATGGCAACATAGTCCTGTCAGTGTAGTATCTTGACAACAGGCTGAATTTTGATTCTAACCTGACGACCACCTTTTACCTCTGTTTTGAGCGATCTGCTTTGTTCCTGACAACCTGGACTTCTTTGTACGTTGTGGATTGAATAAACCGATGAATTCCACAAACTTCTTGTCCTTGTCCTGAATCTGATCGAAAGAGAGCAAGTAACAGTATTTTATGCTTTAATAAAAATGTGAGAATAGTTTACACATATACATTGGACCATCACATCAATAGTTTTTACACATCGTACAAGTATATAGCAGCATATGTTTAATACTGTTGAGTCTCTATATGAAAAAATACAGCTTTATTTTACAAAATGGTTCTTGTGTCGCCTTTGCAGAGAGAGATGAGTGAATGGTTTACAAGTGTGTCAGTTAACTATACAAGAATTCCCTTCATAAGATGATTCACATGGAGCAGAGTAGAACCTTTTAGAAGTGATAGTACACCGATTTCCTCTTCCTGCAGAGAGAAAGAAAGGGTTACATTTAAAATGTGGGTTTTTTTGCAGGATCACAGTTGTTCTACTGGTCCATAGTAACTCTTTTCCTCTGTTGGTGAAGAAATGCATTTCAAAACAGCCTTGAGAGGAAGTATTGCTACACATCAGCTCCATATTACCCATCAATACAAGATTTTCTGTTGCCAAAAAACAACAGCAAAATGACTAATACAGGATACTGTAGGGTGTCTGTAAATACTTTCCATGACACTTCCAGGATCTCTTGATTCTTTATCTCCCTTCAGTTTTCTTTGAGGAAGCTTTTAACTACAGCAGCTTATTATTTCACAAAACATGGTTTCAGGCCGCATTGCTTCGCTCTTATGTCAACATCCTCCTAGCTGAGCTGGAAACTCATTTTGACACATTTGCAGAAAGTAGAAGTGCAGTGGGGCTGTACAGTGGCGTAGTGGTTAGCGCTTTCGCATTGCAGCGAGAAGGTCCCTGGTTCATGTCCCAGCTCGGACCTGGGATCTTTCTGCATGGAGTTTGCATGTTCTCCCTGTGCATGCGTGGGTTTTCTCCGGGTACTCCAGCTTCCTCCCACAGTCCAAAAACATGCTAAGGTTAACTGATTATTCTAAATTGCCCGTAGGTGTGAATGTGTGAGTGATTGTTTGTCCCTGTATGTAGCCCTGCGACAGACTGGCGACCTGTCTAGGGTGTCCCCTGCCTTTGCCCGAGTCAGCTGGGATAGGCTCCAGCCCCCCCCGCGACCCTAGTGAGGATTAAGCGGTGTATAGATAATGGATGGATGGATAGAAGTGCATTGAAAGATGTTAGTAGCAACTTTAGAGGAAGTAATCATTTACTTTAATGCTTGGGCTATGCAGCGTATACA
Organism: Amphiprion clarkii; assembly: GCA_027123335.1. Classification (NCBI taxonomy): domain Eukaryota; kingdom Metazoa; phylum Chordata; class Actinopteri; family Pomacentridae; genus Amphiprion; species Amphiprion clarkii. Next base: position 14,357,221 of record CM049589.1, read on the forward strand.
AACGTTGTGTATTATCTTTATAAAGGAAGAGCAGCACCGTCTGTTATTTTCCAACTGGAGTCTCTTGGTGATGACTCATATCAAACCTTTGGACTTCTCATAGCCTTATTTGTTCAGGTCTCAGTTTCAGTTCAAGGGAAGAGCGGGGAGCAGAGGGATCTTTCAGCATGTGTGACTACATTATGGAGAATAGAAGCCTCTATCGTTACAATTTATAATCTCCAGTAAATGTTTGGCCATAAGCAGCTGTCTACTTTGGTTTAAGAGCAAATCCTTGCAAAATTATTCCCATCAGATTCAGCTGCACTTTGTGTTTAGTGCTAATAGGAAAATGCTAACACTCTAATCACTGCACTTTGATAAACATACTAGCATGCCCGTGTAAGCATGCTAACATGCTAAATTAGCATTTAGTTTCCTGTGTGAGCACAGCTTTATATCGATGCTGCAAGACTAGATCTTTTAGGAAAAAACACTGATCATTACAAAGGCAAAATAAATCTGATTTTCCTTTTTAAAGCACTACAACAACAGTTACCTTGTGCCCTTTATTAAATGGACTCCCCAAAAATTGCTCCTAGTTTTGGAAACCATTAAAGATGCAGTATTATTTCTTTTATGAACACATTGAGCTACATAAAACAAGGAGTTTATCACTGACTTGGAAACAAATAGCTACCTTATTTTACTATTTTCCACGGTTGTCATTTAAACTATGATATTTAAGTAAAAATGATGGTTTTTTTTACCCTGTTAGCATGTCCATATGGTGTTTTTTTTATATGCTAGAAGACAAATCATGAGCAAAACAAACAGTCCACACCATGACTGAGCACCTTTAAACTGCAGTGTACTGATGCCAGTTTCAAAAACACAGATCCAGATTTCCAGGTTTCATCTGTAACACACCTAAGGAACCAATCCTGTTAACCTGTGGGGGCCTGTTGCTGATAATTGTTCTTCAGAATCACTTTCTGGTTCGAACATGTACAGATGAATTATTCCATTATTACAACTTGGCACTGTTTTTGCAGTCATAGGTGAGGTGATGTGCTCAAGCTGCAGCAAGCGAGTGGGATGGTTGGAGAGAGCTGCCAGTATTCTAGAGGAAGCTACAGTGTAGAGTAACATCTGAGCCATTTTAAGGCAGAAAGGGATTATATTCATATATAAAGTCTGAACGGGTGACTTTGATACACAGAGATGAGTTTAAAGGGGTTGAATTGGTGACTAGAGGGGGACTTTAAGTTTTAAAAATATCTGTTTATTGATACATTTCAGGAAAATTTTTCAGTTTTGGAAGAACTTTTTTTGTGATTGTATTTCTGTGTGTGTGTGTGTGTGTGTGTGTGTGTGTGTGTGTGTGTGTGTGTGTGTGTGTGTGTGTGTGTGTGTGTGTGTGTGTGTGTGTGTGTTTGTGTGTGTGTGTGTGTGTGTTTGTGTTTGTTTCTAATCACCTGGAGCAATCGTGTCCACTCCAACCTGTCGTGCAGCGGCCTCCATTCAGGCATGGCAGGATGCACATACACTATATTGCCAAAAATATTCTCTCACCTGCCTTGACTCACATATGAACGTAAGTGACATCCCATTCCTAATCCATAGGGTTCAATATGACGTCGGTCCACCCTTTGCTGCTAGAACAGCTTCAACTCTTCTGGGAAGGCTTTCCACAAGGTCTAGGAGTGTGTTTATGGGAATTTTTGACCATTTCTTCCAGAAACATATTTGTGAGGTCACACACTGATGTTGGACCAGAAGGCCTGGCTCTCAGTCTCCACTCTAATTCATCCCAAAGGTGTTCTATCGGGTTGAGGTCAGGACTCTGTGCAGGCCAGTCAAGTTCATCGACACCAGACTCTGTCATCCATGTCTTTATGGACCTTGCTTTGTGCACAGTCATGTTGGAAGAGGAAGGGGCCAGCTCCAAACTGTTCCCACAAAGTTGGGAGCATGGAATTGTCCAAGATGTCTTGGTATGCTGAAGCATTCAGAGTTCCTTTCACTGGAACTAAGGGGCCAAGCCCAGCTCCTGAAAAACAACCCCACACCATAATCCCCCCTCCACCAAACGTTACACTTGGCACAGTGGAGTCCGACAAGCATCGTTCTCCTGGCAACCGCCAAACCCAGACTCGTATATCAGATTGCCAGATGGAGAAGCATGATTCGTCACTCCAGAGAACATGTCTCCACTGCTCTAGAGTCCAGTGGTGGCTGCTTTACACCACTGCATCCGACGCTTTGCATTGCACTTGGTGATGTATGGCTTGGATGCAGCTGCTCGGCCATGGAAACCCATTCCATGAAGCTCTCTGCTGAAGCACTGTTTTTGAGCTAATCTGAAGGCCACATGAAGTTTGAAGGTCTGTAGCGATTGACTCTGGAGAAAGTTGGCGACCTCTTGGCACTATGCGCCTCAGCATCCGCTGACCCCACTCCGTCAGTTTACGTGGCCTACCACTTCGTGGCTGAGTTGCTGTCGTTCCCACACACTTCCACTTTCTTATAATACAGCTGACAGTTGACTGTGGAATATTTAGGAGTGAGGAAATGTCACGACTGGATTTGCTGCACAGGTGGCATCCTATCACAGTTCCACGCTGGAATTCACTGAGCTCCTGAGAGCGAGCCATTCTTTCACAAATGTTTGTAAAAGCAGTCTGCCTGCCTAGATGCTTGATTTTATACACTTGTGGCCATGGAAGTGATTGGAACACCTGTTTCTGATTATTTGGACGGGTGAGCCAATACTTTTGGCAATATAGTGTAGCTGTTATTACAGGAGGGAAAACAGAGACGAGAGGAGGAGGATGTCACTGCAGCTCATCAAACCCGTTTCTCATTGTTGAAATCCCGAACATTTTAATTAGCTTTGGCATCAACGTTGATGAAACCACAGGTCTGAGAGAAGTTTATTCTTGCTGTTGATGCATCTTAAGTTTCAAGATGAAAATCCACTCGTGTCCACAGAGCATCACTCCAATAGTTATATTTTAAAGTGTAGTTTTTGATGACAAAACAGAAGAACAATACTCCATTGTAATGTAATGTTAAAAATGACTCAATTTTTAATGAACTGATTCATTGTTTAGTTATTTCTATGAGCCCAAATACATGTTTTGAAATTGTTTGTTTAAAAAATATCCACAGTATTCAATTTATTATTATTTAAAATAAATTAAAATCAAAAAGATATATCACATGTAAGAAGTTGGGGTGAATAGCATTTAAAGTTGACAACAAACCAATCATTTAACTCTCTGGACTCATGATCCTTCTGTTTACTTTATTGACAAACAATTTCAGCTTTACTATAATGTGGAGCAGTCTTGGGCCACTCCGATTTTTAAAAATTTTAAACCAAATTCTTTCTTTCTCTAGTATATTATTACTTAAGCAGGTATTTGTTCATTACGAACAAATTTGAATTGTCTCAACAACACTAGATGAAAAGGATTATCAGACATGTGGCAGCTGATCTTTGCTAATTGATCTGTTTCAAGAGGGACTGCAGTTCCAAATCTGGTGTTTTGATTTTTGGTGATTCTTGGGTCATGGGTTCTTTAACTTGAGCAGGAAATAAACTGCCTAAAAAATGTCGGTGTTCCATTGAAGCAGGAAGAACTGTTTCATTTTCATCAGAAAACAACCTGGTCCGGCTGTCTGATTCTCTTTGTGCGCCATTGTCTGTTAAAACCTGCTTAGCAAGCTGGTTCCTGGTGTCCGTGAGCATTTTTTATGAGATGAAACACACTAACCGTCACTTTCTGGGTGTTCACTTTGTGCCACTGAGGTTTTAGAAAGATGAAATACTTACGCTCCTCACAAAGTCGGCCCATCCAGCCCTCGGGGCAGGAGCAGGTGTTGGGCTGCTGACACACTCCTCCATTCTGACACTGCAGCCAACACACCGCTGAGGACGACAGCACACACAAACACACAAAGGAATAACAAGTTACAAATGGAGAAACACAGGTTATGCTCCGCTTGTGTAAAAACACACCGACAGCCACAACATCAAAACCACTGACAGGTGAAGGGAATAACATTTATAATCCCACTACAAAATAATGTTTTGCTTTGAAACTTTCGATCCTGGCATTCATGTGGATGTTTCTTTAACATGCACCACACACCTGAATGTTAGATCCCAATCTGACAGACCATCAACTGCATGCATAAGAAGAACCAGGTATTCAAATGCCACCCACAACCCACAGAACCTGCTTTTCATGTTGTGGTGCCAGACACACCCATCCTGTATCCCTTCTCCCACAGTGCAGCGATACAGACAAGCAGATACTTGACGAATTTGATCTTCTTCCAGTCACATAAAAATAGAAAACAAAACTGTCAGAGTACACACTCTTTCTCTGTCACAGCCTCCAGAACATGAGATTCAGATCTCTGACATGTAGCCTCATGCAAACGTTCAAATACAGCATTCACATTTACTCAGTATAAATTATCGAGATATGAACAGAAACACCCTAAAGGCAGACAGGAAAGTGCACAAACAGTTGTTATGAAAAAGCTAGCCTGGACCCAGACCTCAGTTTCATACTTAACTCAGTGATTTGTCTTTTTCCTGGATTCAGATCAACTGAGAGCGCTGTCAGTTTAGAATAGACTTACATTTTTCTCAAATGCTTTCTCACTGTAAAATGGCTGAGAGTTGACAGAAAAAGTTGACAATTCCACTGGAATTAGGATTTTAGACCAAAATCTAACCTAATTATGTTTTGTATGACAATTTTTTTTATACTGACCAAATAGTTTTGCACAAGGAAAATGTTGATATGGTATGACATTATATACTTTCAATCAATTATCCACGGGATGAAAAAATACACCCATGGACAATAGAAAGACCTCCAAAATGCAAGGACATGACATTTAGATCACGTTTACATGTTTAAAGGAGGGTTTTCCCTGGATCCAGGCTATAGACAGCATGTAGATATGAACTATGCAGTGACATCAGAACATGGTGCAAACACCACATAGGAAGTACTACTGGTCATAGTACAGCAAGATAGGAGGTTCTGTGGGGAAGCTGCCTAATTATGTGAACCAAATCGTTTTCTAACATTTCCAGGTAAAGAGGACATACCATTAAGACACCCAAAAAGTGTATTATTTTACCTAGTTCTATGTGGTGTCATCCAGAACATTACGTGTGTTGCCACTAGGGGGCAGACCATGCATAGATGTTGTCTGAGTCCTGCACATAGACTATAATAAATCGTTATGTCTTTATTATACAGTCTATGGTACTGCATGAGAAGATACACTACAGCGAGTTATTTTCACATGAGATTTTCCTCAGAAACTTTACCAGTTTGTCTGAGCTTAGTGCATCTGGAAACATGATGTCTGACCTATATCCATGTATTTAATCAGGAATTAGGATTGAATTCAGGTGTGATCTCACTTCTGACAGCAGATCTGGGCTCTGATCTAACAGCAACTGTTTGTCTTAGTAAATATGTGAGTTCATTTATTCATACACTATATGTTTGCAGGATGGTTGAAATATCTGTGTTTAAGCTGGAAGGATTATCGTTCTTGTATATTCTGTTTATTTGTTGCAAGCTATACATATTTGCTCCCTCAGAATTATTTTACATGCCCAGTGTTATTACATGGTGTATATACGTATGTTCTGTTTAGATTAAAACTAACAAAACAAGACAGCAGGACTCTCCTGACAACACACCCATAGTGTTCATGACTACCTGAATCAGCAAACACCCACTTTACAGCGCTTTATGTGGGAAATAAACAGCTGAGAACACAGCTCTTTTACTGTGTTGTTCTGTGTTCGATGCTGCAGTGGGAGCTGGATGTTCTCCTCGAGGACAAGTGACTCACTCTGATGAATCAGGCCAGATGAGGATTTACACCCCGTCCATCATTTCAGCCCTGCAGAAGCATCTGGGGTCCACCGATCTGGAGCTAGGGGGGCCACTGGAGAACCTGGTACTGATCAGCTCAAGTTTAATCAACCACCTGCTTTACACCTGTGCATGTTTAACTATATGTTGATCCTTCAGGGTGGATCTCCAGGCAGGGTGTCCTCTCACTGGGAGTCCCGGGTCCATCATGGCGGCGGTGCTGGGGGATCCAACCACAGTCCGAATTCCAGGTGTGTGGCTCTGGATGGGTGGACTGTCCAGCAGGGCGCACCGTTGAGGTAACGGAACACAACACAATAGGTAAAAACTGTGTTACAAAAGTAGGTCTGTTGAGAGGTTTTGCACAAACTTTTGGTATTTAAAGTGTACTTTATTAACTAGATGCAAAAATTTCATCTGAAATTTTGAAATATTTAATTTTCTTCTTTTACTACTACTATGTTTTACACTGATTGAGTTAATATCAGTGGATCTTTTTTAAACACATCCTTTGTTCAAACATATGCCTTTGTAAAAAAAAAAACAACAAAAAAAAACTCTGTACTGAGCAGCAAACGAGAAACGGAGTTATGTGATGATTAGTGTACGTTTGTCTGTTAATCTGTTGGTCTGTCTGTGTGAAACATAACTCAAAAACGGACTAACGGATTTGGATGAAATTTTCCGATCGCTACATATTTAGGTCACACAATGCAGCAAACAGCAAGAAAAGCAAAAAAAAAAAAAGGGGGGGGGGCAGTGGTGGCGTAACGGTTAAGTCTCTGGACTACTGATCAGAAGGTCAGAGATTCAAACCCTGATGTGGCCACTGCTGGGCCCTTGAGCGAGGCCCTTAACCCTTCCTGCCCTTCCTGCACTGATGGTGTTTTACAGGAAATGTTGCTCCTGCAAGGTCAGAATCCACAGTGTGGCTCCAGAGGATCAAAGTGATCTGTAGGAAAACTGGTACCAGAGACTGACAAACATGTGCATGAGTATTATTTTAATGTGAAATGCATTTGATCAAACAGATAATGTGACTCAATTAACAAATAGACATATATGCAAATACACAAAAACAATAACCTCTCAATGCGGAATAATGGATCTGAAGTCATAAATTCATATACAAATCTAAACATAAAAGCTAATCAAAAGAAGTGTCATCTGAACTGGGGAGAAAAATAATAATCTCCACTGCTCTTCCATTGAGTGATACATTGGCAGTACATCTACTGTAAACACATTATATATTTATACACATAATCTATAACAGAAGACTTAAAAGGCACCATATCAGACTGTCATTTAGCAAACAGATTATGATAGTCAAAGTCAAACAATTATCTTACTTTTAATTAGTCTTTTAAAGCTCTGAATTGTGCTGCATTTTTTAAATTCATCCTCATGATTGTTCCTTAAATCCACCCCTCTCTCTGAAGTGCTTTAATTCATTGAATTCTTCCAGACATGAACTAAAATACTCATTTCATCCACTGTCCTCAAAAATGAGAATAACCCGACAGTAAATCTGTTTTGTGGCAATCATCTAAAATACACCCTACTGCCACACAGGTATGAATGTCTGTCTAGGGGCCACACCACTGGAGCAAGGCTCATAGTGTTCACTTGTCTCCAAACAGTCATCCGTGAGCTGGAGACATACAAAACAGAACTCCTCTTTGCAACGAGTGCAGAAGATGTTTTTGCAGCCGCTTCTGTCGTGCTCCACAATGAAGCCACAGGTGGGACAAGCCCGGATTGAGGGACAGTCAGTGATCCCTGCAATATCATTGAAGGTGATAACTGGACAGTTTTTCAGAATTTCTAGGGACTTATTGACGCAGCCGTAATTTTCACAGCGGTCTGAACGTTGGAAAGGGCCTCGCCATTCCCTCAAACACTGCCAACAGAACATAAAAATCCCATTTTTGTCAGCTGAGCACACTGTGCATTCAACACACAGATTGTAAGGGTCGTTTCTCATCACAGAAGACTTGCAGCTGGGGCACTGTTAATGGAGAAAATGGCATTTGTAAGGCAAAAATACTTTACAAATGAGATATGATAATGGAAACTGTGTAATTAAGATACTTACTGATTTGACATCCAATAAATCCTTTGAATTGCTGAACATTTTGTTTTCAAAGTACCTGACTTCCTCATCGGTTAGAAGAGCCATTTTACAGACTTCCTCAAAGGACCATTCAATATCACAGCCAGTTTGGCCACACACAAATGTAGACTCACCCTTGGACAGTTAAAAAACAAACAAAAATACAATTGAAAAAACAGTCAGTTTAAACCACACAAATACATTACTGATTTAACCAAACTCCTCTCAGATTACTTCCTGTTAGGGAGTATTTTCTCAGACGGGTCAAGACAGTTGCCAGCGTAGTAAGCAGAAGCGTTTCAAAGGTTAGAGGTTGTTTCTACTCACAATAGTGTCACTGCTGCAAATATCTTGATGTGAAAGGGAAAAATCTCAGGAGCAAAAAAATGTTTGACTTAAGTATACAAATCAGATTTTATAGGAAAATAACATCCAGCTCCAGGTTCAGCTGTGTAACAGATGATTTAAATGTAGCTGATGAACCGTGAATCTGAAACTGTGTCCATTGCATAATTTTAGTTTCATTTAATTTAAAGTCATTGATGAAGTTACCGCCTGTGCTGTGCGTAAATGCGCACAATTTTCTCAATTTGGAGACGCTTTTATGGATCCTGCTGCCGCCTGGTGGTGCAGTTCATGAACTCAGAGGAACAAACAAACAGGTGGAAGCAACAAACTGAAATTCAGCTGCAATTTATACTTTATGTATTTCTTGGAGCCACCGCTAACTAAAGGCACGCAACCTGTTTTTTCCGCTCTTGTGCCGCTAGTGGCTGCACTGCTGTTACGCACATGGTTATCTAATGGGGCTTTCATTGCAGTCGCACACCATAGTGGCATTTATTGAAAAGAAAGTGGATATCATTAAGTAAATACACTTGACCCATCAGATCTGAGATGGTAAATTGGGTTTCAGGGGTAATCTCCCTGGTCCTCCTTTGGAGGCGCCGCTGCTCATTACGCAAATAACAAATTTCAGGTATTTTCTAAGATCACGTCTCACTCTTTTCATTCTTGTGCATTTACACTACTGTGATTTTAATATTAAGGAAATTTTTGAAAAAATGTTTTTGGTTTGAATATTCTTACTCTACCGGCAGATGTAGGAGCAATAAGTCCGGAAAGGAAGAGATTTTGTCATTTTACGCACAAGTTCTAATCTTGTGCGCACACGATTATTACTGAGGTAATCACTTATTCTCACAAGACAAAGGTCTTTCCTGTGCGCGCAAGTTATAATATCACCTTTTGGAATTTAAGGGGCTATGGGCAGACGTTTTCACTTGGCTTAACTGGCAGTTTATGTTTTTAGTTAATGTATTTCAAAGGCTAATTTACTTGCATTTGGAGAGCATATCAATCAGTATCCATCCTACCTGGTCCACCAAGAGGCGACACCAGTTGGTGAGAGACATCGGAGTGACAGCGTGGCCACAAGACATCAGCGCTCTCAGAGACTTGAACTCGTTGATTTCAACTGTGAATGACACATTAAGGAAGTGTTATCATTACGCACCACTGGTTCTCAGCGCGTCAGTGGCTCAATACAGCATCGTTGCTTTAAAACCGAGATTTATCGTCTTACTTACAATCCAAAACATCCTCTTCATCGACAAATTTGAGTGAAGAGTCTGCTGGGTCATAACACTTCTCTCTCTCTCCTCCTCCTCGGATGGAAAAGTGCTGCTAAGATATGGAGAGTCATTTGTCACCGTCTTCTTGCTCTTTTTGGAGATCCTCTTGCGTTTGGACAGTTTGGAGCCCATCTTTTCTCAGCCTTGCGATCACTTCAAAGAAAACCAGGAGAGATGACACTGAGCGTTTATTCACCTGTCCTTCCAATAAGTCACGTGACATTGCGTGGCGTCAGGTGACGCAAAACAGTTTTTGAAATCCCCTGGCATCAACAGCTGATAAATGCTGCTTCGTTTTGCTTTGGATTGTTTGTTCGTAAACACACCTGGGAAGCTTCTTCAGCAGATCCACTGATCGGCAAAATGGCAGTCCAGCTGAAAGTCAACGGACCTAGAGGAGAAGAAAAGATCATCGATCTGTGTGACGACGAGGAGCAGATGAAACGCATCACTGTGCTGCATCTGAAAAAGAAAATTGAGCATGAACTTCGGATAAGTATGTTTAATGTTATTTTTCTCAGGGATCCAGGGGCGATATGATGTTTTACTTTCATGTAGCTCAGCGTTGTCCTAAAACGCTTCATTTCTGCTTAGTTCATGACATCCGGATGGTCTTCAGAACGCAGACTCTGGAGGAATCATCGCTGCTGTCGTCTTATGGGATCAAACACATGTCCACCATCCAAACACTGCTGATGCTGCCAGGAGGCCACAGATGAGGACAAGACCTCCAGACTCTGACCTGCACCGCCACCATCCCACCGACCAGAAGATCAATCTCAAACCTAGTGACCAAAAATGCAGCAATTTTCCATAATTAGTTATATTTTTAGCATTAATTTTACATGGTCCTGTGTGTATTTTGTGGTTTCTGGATATTTAAATGAGCTAAAACTAAGGAACTATAATTAGATTGATAAGTATGTGGATATAATGACGAATAGATAATAGAAGATATGTAGAATAGTAACTGTATGTTGACAAAACACTGGTGAAAACATGTTCAACGTTTTTGTCTGTGATTATGCAATTTATCTCTTATTTAATAAACATCTCTATGAAAAATGACAGAACCAGTGATGCTTTTTCTGTTAATTGTCACTAAAGTCATATAACTTTACAAACCTATTTTAACAGCATGTAAAAGGGTTTTACATAAAACTCTGGTTATTCACAGTTACAGGTTTTTAATATTGTGTTATAGTTCATATTTTATTGTCTAGTTCAGAAACGTGTGTGTGTGGGGGTGCGATCTAAACAGGACACAAAGGAAACAAAGATGCAAAATAAATCCTTACTGGAAGTTCAGTAATTATTACTTGCTGTTTAGTCAGAATGATTCAGCTGTTGTCTGCTGACAGTTTCTTTTCCCAAAATCCCCTTAGCTGCCTTTTGCCTTTTGTCTAGATATTTAAAAATTGTGGGGTTACGGTTAACCCTTAAACTGATAAACAAGCTAATTTAGTGTTTCGCTGCAGTCATCAGGGAGAAATGTTAAAAACCCAGTCAGGCTGGTGATGGTGGTTTGATTAGAAGTGACTGTGACCTGATTACACAACAGTTGTGAAACTGATTTTTAAACTTTCACATTGTCTTAACTGATACTAGTTCAGTAACCATGGTGTTATGTTAAGAGGATAACTGGATAAACTATCAGGTTATAATATTATATGGTGATTTAATGAGCTGTCTGCACGGTTTATGGAGTTTAAGTGTTAATTTGTCGTATTTGATGATTGATAGGGTACTTAAGGGCACTTGGAAAATCTGTAAAATACTGCTTAACATAGTGGGGTGAATTCATTTATAGAGTAACTAACAATGTCCTGACTGATTTCTTCAGCTGAACAACAAATATCTTCAAATAACATTTGATTATAGCACTCAGAAATGAACCACTCTTATGAGTGTACTTACTGCTTATTTGTACACATTTTTTAGATTCAATTATCAAATCCGAGGCTACAGCAGAACATGACATAAATCCAAAATGCGGCAATATAAGTAAAACTTTGCTCATGATACAATTTAAACAATACTTAAAGATTTTAGGATTATTATGCCTCAATTGATCATCTTTTTCGTTGCAAATGTAGCTGCTAAAACACAAAGACAGTAAGTCCACTTGAATGGCAACTATACAACAGGGGGTCACATTTGCTAAAATAATGTTGGTGGCAGCTGATTAGCAGGCTTTAGGGGATTTTTATAGTTTTATATTTACCAGTATTGTGATATGGAAGGACTTCATTTGCTGGGAAAAGACATGCACAAGAATACAAGAATGTAGTTTTGCCACTTCCTGGAAAATAACAAGAACAAAGATTCAGCTACAGAGAGATCATTTTACCATATACACATATATACATATACATACATATATATGCTATGTGTGTCCCTTTAAAAAAAAAAAAAAAGTCATTGATTTTAATATTTATTTTCCTCCAGTATTGTTTCTACTGTTTGGTCCTCTTGGATTGTTTTCTGTTAAATTGTTAAATGACTGTTAAATGACGCAGTGCAAGGTGCAGCATTTCCTTTACTTTGACTGGAAATACTAGTGAGGTGAACTGTTCTGCCAGCTGGTAATTCCCTGAGTCAAACCTGATCTGCAGGACGTCCTCCTCTAAACGCTACTGATTTCATTTTGTGACCACAGCCATGTGTAAGTACTGACTAAAATCTTTCTCTAATCTTGGTGTGCAGTGTGTAGAACTATTTTTGTTTGAAGACACTTTGGAAAGTTAGATGAATATATGTGTTCTTTCACTTCTGCGGTAGATGTGAACCGTCTTTCACCATTTGGAAATAAGACGGCGGCGGTCATTGGTCTGATATGTAGAAGCAGTTGTGCTCTGAATTGATCTGTGCAGTTTTTGTGAGGTTTATAATGATTTTAGGTGTTACTATTTGAAAAAAAAAAAGTCTTCAGTTTAGTTGTAATAGGGCCGGCTGTTTACAGTCTGTATTTTCTCGTTAAATGAATATTGTGCTCATGTCTCCCTAAGAGTGCACATTTTCTGTAGAAACTGTTGTCCAGAACTATTGGTGGTGTTAAGCTGATACTAGAAACAGAATCCTTGAATTTTTAGTTGGAACACTGATTATTTAATAGTAGCTACTTATATAAGCTTATACCGTCACTGAGGATAAAGACCCCACAAAAAAATTTATAAAAAATGATACTACAGATAGACCGTATAGCTGTGGAGAAATCCATTATTGTAAGTGTATCAATATTTTTGGTGTGTTTCAAACATGTAGAAAAAAAATATGGAAAATTACAGATTTTTTTACAATGTACATGGTGTTTGCTGAGTAAGTAAATATGTGTTTAAAAAATGAGCTTAGAAAAAACAATGACTGACATTGTCGCATTAGCGCTATGTGATTTTTGTGTCAGAAACACAGATCAAAATTTGAAAACATTAGATAATACATAGATGAGGAGACATTTCCACGAGTGACACTGCTGACAATTTCTATTTTCAGCCAACTAAGATTAAAGAATCTTTTATTTTGAATATTTTGTTGGTTTTTTTGCATTTTTTTCCTCACATATCTGAAATAAAAACATTCATTCATTCATTCATTCATTCATCCTCAGGGGGAGATTTAAAAAGAAGGATGATCAGCTCCAGAAAACGAGTCCTGGAGGAGGTGGAAACAGCAGACAAGAAGAAGCAAAGAGGTAGTAAAAGTACCTGCATATTTTGTAAACATAATTATTACAGCAAATTTACCATAACAGATGACAAGCATGCACACTGACTGGCTCTACACATATTTCATGCAACTGAATTACAGTTCATTCCACCTGCAGTTGCCAGCATAGAAAATGGTTAATAGCTGGACAGATACTGAGCAAAAAATAGTGTTTATAAGACATAATAAGATTATTATCCCATGCAAAGCTTGTCAGTTCTATTCATTATATATTTTTTGAAATATCTATATCGATGGCTGAAGTTGCTGGATTTTTAAAAATTAAATTATTTGAAAAAAAAAATGAATTGAGATCTTGTATTGACATTGTGATTTTCATTTTTTTTTTTTTTTTAGTTACTGAGCAGCAGAGGCGTCATTATGGACTAATTAATCTGGGAGCCACATGTTATCTCAACAGTGTCCTGCAAGTCCTCTTCATGACCCCTGAGATCTATGGCAGGTATGGAATTCTATAGATGCTGTCATCTCACATCTGACATCAATATTAAGAGAAAGACAGTCATTTAAATGCAAATAACATGTAAAAACAGCAGTCTTTTAGCAGTCCGATTTCTAGCAATGAATTTGAACTTCATCTGACTGATGTTTTTGGACTTAAGAGAGAAAAGGGGATTTAAAATAATAATAATAATAATAATAATAATAATAATAATAATAATAATAATAATTATTATTATTATTATTATTGTTATTATTATTATTACTATTATTACATTTACATTTTATTTACAAAAATAAAGATTTTTTTATGTGGACATTATGTACAAATTTGGGCTGTTAATTTTAATACTTTTTTGGTAATTTTAATAAATATTATTTGTAATTTAACAAAACAATAGAAATCTTTAAAACAGGTAAAACATTATATACTGTTTTTCTGCCCTTAATATGCAGAATTTCTGGGTCTGGGAATTTTTTCAAATAACAAATATCTGAGTTGAATACAGTGAAAAGAGTGTAAGGTTTATTTTTTAAAAATATAGATTTTTGATGTATATGTTACTTTTGCCTGTTTTTTTTTTAACATGTTTTTATTTTTTTTATTTTAAGATTAACGTGTGAATGTGTATTTTTTTCTGTGATTTTTCTAGTTGTTATTCGTAATTTAGTAAAACAGCAAAAATCTGATGAATCAAATAAGAAATTACAGTTAATAATTTTTTTTTTAATGTGATGATAACAATAATATAATACAATACTGATCGGCAGTCAATTTGCTCTTTTCCCTAAGGTTGGATCCAAAATCCCTGATCACTGATCAAGAGCTGAGAAAGATCTTTGAAAAACTGCAGGAAACAACCTGTGGGACAGAAAACGTCACAAAGTGTTTGGAGATTGAGGATGGTATGTTGGCCAGAAAGCACAAACACAAAAATGTTAAAGAGATCAGTGAAATAAAACTTCACATAGTAGCTCCAGATTAATTGAAATGCTGAATTTAAATGTGTTCATTGTTTTTAGTTCATGAACAAGAGGATGCTGCTAAATGCTTGGAGCTGATTTTAGATAAGGTCAGCCCACGGGTCTCTGAGGTGAGCATCTGTTCAGTCTGTGGTCACATCAAGAAATCAGACCAGCAGGAATCTGAATGTTGGGTTCTAAATGATATTTCTGTGTTCAGGTTTTCCAGGGACAGCTGGCATATACGACAAAATGCTTCAAAGGCCACAGCATCAACGAAGAGACTAATCCATTCTGGACTCTTCCACTGTCACTCAGAGATATGCACGATGGAAACTACAGTGTGGTAAGCAGCAGATAATACTACTGTTTTGTTGACCCGCCCATCAAGCCCGACCTCCATCAGAGTCAACATCCTAATTATTATGGTGTATTCAACATGAACATACAGCTTAAATATAAAGTTAAAATAGTATTAGATAACAGTTTACCCATCAGTAAAATACTTTAAGTCAGCTACTTTAGTTTTTAGTATTAGGAACAGATTGACCTTAAGTTGCTTGTGTAGAGTCGATGTGAGTTTAGCTGTAAAATCACAGAAATTTGTGTCAGTATTTCCAGCAGCCATGTCTTTGGACTAATACATACTTATATGTACAGATAATTATATATTTACTAAAACACCGACACACAAACAAGACTTGATTTAATTTTCAAAAATATAGTACATACTAAACATGAAAAGCACTCAGAGAACATAGTACTCTGGTAAGGCTGTTCATTCCCCCATATGGCATTGTCAGAAATGCAGCAGTTTTAAAATAATTATCGATAAGATAACATAGAATTTAACAATATAACATAGATGTCCATCCATCCATTATCTATACACCGCTTAATCCTCACTAGGGTCGCGGGGGGGGCTGGAGCCTATCCCAGCTGACTCGGGCGAAGGCAGGGGACACCCTAGACAGGTCGCCAGTCTGTCGCAGATAACATAGATGTACCCACAATAAAAATGACCTTGTGCTGAGCACAGGCGTCTGTTATGCATGTGTACGTTATGTACGGATACCGAATCGTGTGATCTAAATATGTAGCGGGCGACAGGAATTGATGGGACTCAGAAACACCCCCACAATTGAATCAGTTGTTCCTTGTATCATTTCTGATGGATAAGTCCTGATAAGTCCTCAGCGGTGGATTTGTAGTAGGATCACAATCATGTGATCGTCAGCAGGCAGCTGACGTAGTGTTCACTTGTTGTCATGGTTACAATAACTCTGTGCCGCTATTTTGCAATGATACAGAAATGTTTAACAAATCCGTGGATCCAGACTATAAGCTGCATCACTGCCAAAATCTAATCACTTGGTCCTTGTGTCATTTCTGACCTTCCCTGAAAGTTTCATCCGAATCTGTTTTTGAGTAATGTTGTGCACAGATAAACAGACAGACAAGCGTATGCCCATCATTACATAATTCCGCTGCGTTCTTTGGCGGAGTGATAACTGTCTTTTGAACACACCTCACTATTAATTTCCCAAATAGTTTAGCTGAGATGATTTTGACATGGTACAGTAAAGTACAGTTGTGTAATCAGCAACAACGCTGCTGTTAAATTCATAAATAGTTGTGTATTCTGGTGTTTAGACTTCTGAGTTGAAGTTCAAACTCCCAAGTCTGTGATTCTGAACTTGATGTACTCTGGATTGTCTGTGAAATAAAAGTTTTTCATTCTTAATTTGTTGCAACGTCTGTGTTTCTACAGGAAAGAGGCTTTGAAAAGATTTTCCAGACAAAATTCTACAAGGAAGACAACATGGTGTTCTGCAAGCAATGCAAAAAGAAAACAGAGGCAGCCAGTGTGAGTTTTCAAACACCAGCTGTAGCCTGACCACGTTAAAATCACTGGAACATGTTATGTTTGTTCACTGCACTGTCGGTCGCTCAGATCTGTAGCAATTAATAATGTTTTTTATGGTATACAGGGATGTGAGATGGTGGAATCTCCTCACATTTTGATTCTGCTCCTCAAGAGATTTGTCTTCGACTACAACATCATGTCGGATGTGAAGTCAGACTGCAGTGTGGACGTACCGCGGGCAATAGAAACACAGGCAAGAAGTAGTAGCTTTTAGAGGTGTGCCATGGATGTCTGCGTTGAAAAACTTTTCATGTATCTGCCTCTGTATGTTGTTGTAGAGCAAAAAGTACAAGCTGTATGGGATTGTGAATCACATGGGCAGTCTGAGAGGTGGACATTACACAGCCACAGTCCGGTCCAGAGAAGATAAAATCTGGTATGACTGCGATGACACTCACGTCCAAAAGGTGAAAAAGATCCATTTTAGATTAATTAGTAAGGCTCATATTTAAAACATGCACAGTTTAAATATCAAGCAGACATTGCTGATAATGATGTTTTTTTTTTTTTTGAATGACAGGCTGAAGAACAACCATTTGCAAAAGCCAGGACCGACAAGTAAGTTTGATTTTCTCCTATTTTTCAAGTTGGAATTTACTACAAAGTACATTTAGCTGCTGTTCTGGAGCTATATAAGTTATATTTTTCTTTCTTTATGTTTTTTGGAGCATTTAAACCTTCAAAAAACTAATCTCTGTGCATATTTCTGATTGTTTTTTCAACCTGACTTATTATGGCAGAGATGTGACTCTACACCTCTTCAAAGTGCAGATTTATGAATCTATGCACTTTTCCCACATTCCTTGCAGCTCAGCACACCAGCTCTCCTCTGCTCAAACACTGTAAAACGTATCTATGTTCCACAATGACTAGAGATGATTTTACACAAAGATCATGTGATCCAAAAGCTCCAGAACAGGGGTGTCAAAAATATTTTGTAATATTTGGTCTTGTTTTTGTTGTTTTTTGTCTTTTTCTGTCTGACTTTTTCCATTTTGATCATAAAGTAAAATACTATATCATTCTGATTTTTAACTTTGCAATGTTTACTGTGAGTTGTCAAATTTTAAGCAAATAATAACTTAAAAATCCTTTCTGAACAGTTCCAGCACTGCATATCTGCTCATGTACAGAGGTAACATCACGAAAATACACCAGAATAAATCTGTCTAGCAATGCATGTAACATCAATAAATAATCATGCAATTTTCCCTTCAAAGCCTCCGTGAGTAGAGACGAGGTGAAAGAAGAACAAGAAGAACCCTGCAAGAGTTCAGCTAACATCAAGAAGAACCCTCTTCTGATTCTGCTCATCGTTTTAGGTTGTGCACTAATTATAATACTTGTTGTGCTGGCAAGTCTGAACAGAAATTGAGCGAGAGAAGAAGGATGCTTACTGTGCACGGATTCAGAAACAATGGCCTGAATTCTAATCAGTAATTTTCTATTAGGACGACAAAGAAAAAGTTTACGTGTGCATGGAACTGTGTTTTGTAGACGGCAGTGATTAATGTTATAAATCAACTTTATATTTTTGTTTTTTTTGTTTTTTCTTGTTAAAAAATGGCAAAATTGTTTGAATAATCAAGGGATAAAATCAGTTGTACATTGGTGTGATTATGAAGTATTAAAGTTTGATTTAAAAGAGATGTAATTTCAAATGCAAAAAGATTTACTGCACAAGTGTTTTGTATTCACTGAACAGATGTTTCCTCATAGTAAACAGACACCTTGAAAATCTGCTTTGAGTAATATAGTATTTTTCAAAGTTATAACAGCTTTAGTTATTGTGAGGTTACTTGAATGATGTGTGTATTTCACTTTTTGTGTTCATCTTGGGTGAGGTTCTGTTAAAAATAATTTTAAAAAACCAGCCAATGTCATGTGTTTCTCTGTACAAATCTGGAATTGGCAACATTTTATACAGCATCTGATGCTATAGTTTTGTACATCAGCTACATTACAGTAAATTATTGACACTTTCTGAAGTCTTTCTTTGTCTGAAGAAGCATATTTTTGCTACTTTTTTTTTTTAAATTTGAGAAATCCCAAATAGAAGAAGATTAATAACATCTTAACTAAAACATATTATGAGAAGGACGGGTAGTCTGTTTTATCACATACTGTAGCCTGTGGGTCATATGCTGAAGAGGGGCATCGGAGATGCCAAACGCAAATACCAGCAGCGCATTGAGGGCCAATTTAAGACCAGCGACTCACACAGCATGTGGAGAGGCATCAAGGCCATAACTGACTATAAAGGCAGCGCACCACCAACCAGCAGCAACGCCACGCTCCCAGATGCCCTGAATGCATTTTTCGCACGCTTCGACACCCCCTCCACCGGTGTATCAGCCTTACCCCTAGTACCAACCAACCAGATGCCCACCCGAGTCCTGCAACAACATCACGTTAGGTCAACACCAATGTTCCCTCTAATTTTTCATGAGTCTGAGCAAACACACAAACTCCCTGAGCGTCCCTTGGACCACTGTGAACAACATCAGACGTGTGCACTGTGGTCACACCAGCATCGCATCCATTCAAGTTACATGGTTCATTAAAAGAATCAAATTACAGCATTTACATTTCTGTTAAAACACTTTGTCAACAGGAGCCAGTTGAAGGCTGCAGTGATTTTAGTGACACTACAATGTATAAGAGTGAAGTTATTGAATATGTGTCTCTCTTTACTGTTGCAGCGGTTTTGCAAATTGCAGATGGACCCTGTTCACTCCATAGACACCAATGTTATTCCTGTAGCTTGAAAGACAGCTACTTTTGATAAAACTGGGCTTGTAGCACAATGTCTGCCTTGCAACAATGGGAAAGAGGCACCGTTTATGTTTTGACAACCTATATCTAACGAGTTATTGATGCTGGAAGTCAGAATCTGTGAATATCTTTCCAACTTTACTGAACTTGGGGCCACTACCACCTAAGGAGTGATATATTTAATTTTGAAAAAAGCATTTAGCCATACTTAAAGCTTTAAGTGCTTAACACGGAACTAAAAGTTTTGTATTGTTTTATTATCACAGGTTCTGTCTGAAAAGAGGTGGCATCATTTTAAACAGTGAAATCAAACTAACAAAATGTAATGACCAACCAGTGAGCAATACTGGATTCTGCAAAAACATAAACAACTTTTTTTAAAATCTAAATCTTATCTTAACACAGTTAATGTATTAACTTATTTTTGTGTGTATGCATGTATTTATTGATTTATTTAGTCCTGTTAACATATCAGAGTTCTGAATTTTTCTTAAGATAGGCAAAGGCCATTTATTGATTACATATAGGCTATTAAATGTTTAATAAAAACTAAAAAGCATTTTAAAAAAAAAGGCATTTATTGCATCACTAAAATACTGTATAGACCACATCAGCATGATTATAAGCATCCTCTGGTAAATTAACAACCAGATACTGATGTCCCTCACCATATGGACTTCAGGAGATGATTAGATGATGATAAACTGTGACCTACTGGTTGGGTTCTCTCTGTTCTCATGTTTCTTACATGTTTGTCCCCTGACAGCCGGGTCCTAATGTTTTTTGAGCAACACACCATACTGTGACGTTTTTACAATGATAGTTCTACTAGGAAACCAGTTTGACATGTTCAGGCGTTTGTGTGAAAACTCAGAGAATTCAGGTATCAGAAGGTGGTTTTCAACTTTCTTTGTTAACTTTCTGCTTCAACTTTAAATTTCCTTCACTAACCCAGCCCTCTGGACTTCCAGGAAGCTGTGTTCCTATTGGCTGTCCAGGTGGCTGCTTGGTGTTATCAGGAACACCTGAGCAGCTCAGTGTCTTCCTGCTTTGTTTAGCTGCAGACAAACATTTCCTCTGCTTCCTTCACCACTGAACTGGGTTCGGCTCCGTTGCTTTAGTTTGTTCTTTAGGCGTTGACTTGCAGCTTCCAGCAGTAAAATTGTCTTTAATGTGTTTCTTGGTGTGTTTTAGGGCTTTGTACTGGATAGTTGTCTTGGTAAATGAGGTTCTTTAGCCACAGTTAGCACATGGTGCTAATGATTGCAGTGATTAGTGGATTTGGTGCAGCTGAGTTGTGTCTTTATCTTGGCTGTAGTGAGTCTTCAGAGTTTTTTGGTCAGACACATTCTGTATTCCTGTTAGTGAACCAGCGTTGGTTGTCCAAAAGGTAAGAGTTCCTGTCCTGATTCTCTGTTCTCAGAGGTTCTCTGGTAGGCTGCAGGAGACTTTAGCGTTTGGGTTGTGCTAGTTTGGTTTTTGTACGGTTTCATTTGGACGACTATCTTGAGGCCCCTCCATGTGGTTTAGTGAGGTTTTCTGCAACAGTTCTACAAAGCAACCTGCAGCAGAAGAGACTTTGAGAGTTTTTAGGAAGTTCTGGAGACCAGACTTTAGAGCAGCAGAAACCTTTGTCAGCAGTTTGAGCAGGAAAAGGTGAGCTTCAGAGTAGAAATGAGACGGAAACCTTCTTGACCTGTGTGGTGAGGTCCTGTACGAAGAGTTTGAGCAGGTTGTGAAGAGTCTGTAGTTCTTTGGTCTGAAAGCACAAGAAGAGTCGACTCATTAAAGGAGAAAACAGGAGATATTGTTGGTTCTTCTGTCGCTCTGCAGTTTCCTTAGACTGAATATCAAGTTTATATTTTAAATGATTTCCCATGTAAGCCCAAGAAGACTTCAATAAAGTCCCTCCATCCCCTGGACACAACATATTGTATTACCATGTTAAATCTTTTTTTAAAAATCTTTTTGAGTTT
The DNA here is from genome assembly GCA_027123335.1 of Amphiprion clarkii. NCBI lineage: Eukaryota > Metazoa > Chordata > Actinopteri > Pomacentridae > Amphiprion > Amphiprion clarkii. Next base: position 14,378,679 of record CM049589.1, read on the forward strand.
TAATCATAGTTTTAGCATACTTTTTTCTCTTTGCTTGTTTAGTTTTGTCATCTGTGTAAAAGGTGCTAAACAAATAAAGTTGAATTGATAAACTGAATAATTGACTAACTCATGATTGTGACAACAGAAGTATTTTCATTGTGATTTAAGGGTTTATTTCATTTTTAAGGTTGGGGTTAAAATCTTGACAGAAAAAAAGATTAGAAATCTGTTTAATATAATTTAATTGTATTTAATTGTATTTAATGTTTAACTATATTAAACAAAAATATTGAATTAGATAATTCAACAAGATACAATACATGTATGAAATTAAACAAAATTTTTAAAATACAAATATTAAAAATTACAGATAAAGTATTTTCCATAATTAAACATTTAAAAAATACAATTAAACAAGAAGAATATTAAACATTTTTAAAAATGCACAAACATTTAATTAGATTATTAAACCTTTAAAAAGACAAAACATTTAATTAAAAAATTAAATGTTTAACTAGAAAACTACATCTTAAAGACAATAAAACTTCAAACAGGAATTAAACAGAAAATACAATGAAGCATTTAAAAACAAAATTAAACATTAAAAGGTGGTAAAACATTTAAAAAGAAAAACCTTAAAGATTTAATTGAAAAATTAAACATTGGGAAAGAAGAGGAAATTTTTCAAACAAGCTGATAAAACATTTGAAAAAACAACCATTAAACATTAAAAAGACAAAACATTTCAAAATCAAATCAGACATTAGAAAAGAATAAAAGGCGAGAAAAGAGCAAAGCTAAACATTTAAGAAGAATCAAACAAGAGACAAAACAATCAAAAAGAGCAAAAACAGACAAAGTCTTAAAGTGTTTTCTAGTGTGAAATGAAAACATCAAGTTGTTTCTTCAAACATTTCCTCTTTCTATGTTCTTGGTTTGATTGTGGACAGATTTACTAAAGGCTCATTTAAGAAAACTGCTTTCCAGATAAAGTCTATTAGTAGTTGAAGGCATTTATCAAACTAATGTTACCTTCTGATCTCCACAAACTTTACTGTTCAGTCAAGAGAATCAAAGTTTGTTGAAGATTTCTAAAAAACCCACAGGTGAAGGTCTGAGAAGAACTCGGATAGATGGTCTAAATGTGAAATCAAGACTCATGGTCACAAGTTTTAAGGCTTCTGTTAACCAGAAAGTTCAAAGTAACAGAGAAGTCCTGAGAAACTTTTAAAATTTCAGTCCTCAGACTGTCTGAAGGTTCAAACTAACAGAGAACTACTCAGGAACTTAGAAGATTTCAGTCCTCAGACTGTCTGAAGGTTCAAACTAACAGAGAACTACTCAGGAACTTAGAAGATTTCAGTCCTTGGACTGTCTGAAAGTTCAATCTAACAGAGAACTACTGTGGGACTTAGAAAATTTCAGCCCTCAGACTGTGTGAAAGCTCAGGTCCTGAGGACTCGGGAGGTGTGGAGGCTTTGGAAAGTCTTGGAACTGAGGGTTCCACCCTCCAGCCAAAGGCTGAAGTCCAACCTCCTGAGAAAAACGGGCGAGAAAAGAGAAAGTAAAAAAAAAAACTCGAAAACGACAAAAAATAGATGATAAATGCGCAAAAAAAACTAAAATTAGTATCTGAGCGAGTAGCTCAGGAGGATAAGAGGATAGACTACCAACTGGAAGGTCGCCGGTTCAAGACCGGCCAGCGGCAGTTTTCTTTCTTTGTCTTTGTCAGAATTTTGAGAAAATTTAAGAAGTGTCTGGTCTTGAACCGGCGACCTGCAGCTCCATAGGCAAATCCTTAACTCACTGAGCTACAGATCATATAAAAATAAATAAATTCGTCGTCCCTTTGACATCGTAGTTGCTGATGTCACCACATGGGCGGAGCCAAGGCGGAGTCTGGGTGGAGTCAGGGCGGAGAGTAGGCGGGGAGGTGGGTGGTGTCCTCCGGCCCTCTACTCCACCCACCTCCCCGCCTACTCTCCGCCCTGACTCCACCCAGACTCCCCCACCACACCTTCCCCCGCCCGACGAGTTTTTCGAGTCTCCACAGGTTTTCCCGAGTTTCTGGACTTTCCACCAGGTCGGAGGCAGAACAACTTGTCATGAAGAGGTGTTGAAGTCGGCCAGGATGGACTGACTTTTTACAGCAACTAGAAGGAAGACGACTAGAAGAGCAGGTCTTTAACCACCATCCATAAAATCCATGGAGTCGGCTCCAGAGAAATGAAGGGAGGTCAACTTTTATCAACCTCCATCCAGATGTTCAACTTGATATCTTTACTTTGACATTTTTAGCACCACAAACCTTTAGTATCACACTTTATTATCATTTATTAGGACTTTAATGGAATCCACCAGCAGATTTACTTTTTGTTGACAAACTTTATTGTTGTCATCATGGGACTGCAGTATTTCAAACTGTTCCTTCTATTTGACCTCACATTTATTAATTTTAGTGGAGAAAGTTATTTTAATTGTCGATTAATCTCTTAACAATCAAATAATAAATTGGATTAGTCAAGAGGTTAAAATTTCTTACTTTGTCATATTTTCAATGACAAAAAATATAAAAATAAAGCGTCTTGAGACAATTTGACCTGTAATTGGCGTTATATAAATAAAATTGAATTAAAATTGTATGTATCTTGTAATGATGGAGTAATTCAGTCATATATGTTGGAAAACACATTTTCTATGTCCATTAATCTGTTGTTTTCTCCACTAATTAATTTCTTGTTTTGGTTTATAAACTGTCAAACCCAAATATATTCAGTTTACTGTCATAAAAACCAAAAAGATTTACATTCATGATGCAGGAATCAGGCAGTTTTTCACTTTTTATCTTAGTTTAGTCAGAAAGATAGTTGATAATGTGTGAATTGTTGCAGCCTGTGAGCCGTAAAAGGTTTTAATCTTTGGGGCCAAGTGTCAGAAAACATTTAGAAACCACCATTAACAAAACACTCAACCAAGATTTGAACATCATTAAAGGGAAATCCAACTTTTGCATGACAATGCCTAATTAAAGGACATTAATTTCCAATGTAAATGTGTGATATTCATCCTCTGGAGCTTTCTCTTCACATCGTCTTTCACCTGGACTGGTTTGGTCGGGAGCATGTGCAACAAACATTTGAAAAACTGCACTTTAACATCAATGAATGACACTGAAGTTTAATCTCTACAAAAATGAGACTGAGTCTGGATGTGCTGCTCTGTCATTAACTTAAGTTTAGTTTAAAACAAAAGAAGACAGTTCAGAGAAGACTTGAGAATGAGCTTATTTTGAACAAACATCTCAGATTTTCTGAGCTTCAGCACCTCTAGCAAGATAATTTAACAACAAGCAACTCAAGAGATCCAGAAGTTGGAGAGAGTTAGCTTTAGCTGAGCCAAAGAACATGTGGGACGCTAACCTAGCAAACATTTCAGACTTTTCTCTGTGAATTCTGAGAAATAATTTCCTATTTAATGACAGAGCTGCATATCTTAACTCAGTCTCATTAAAACAGACTCTAATTCAGTGTCATCCATCCATATTAAAGTGCAGTTACCCAAAATGTTTGTTGCATGAGCTCCAACAAAACCTGTCCAGGTAGAAGGCCACTTTGACAAACAGGAAGTGGAAGATTCCAAGCAGATTTATAGAAGGGGGAACCAGACTGTACTAAGTGTCGTCAAGTGTAGAGGGGTGTTTTGTGGGTTTTTAAGGCTGATAATGATTATTAGTGAGACATTTGGAGTAGATATTCATTTGCAGTAAATGAAAGTATTTAAAATCTTGAGTTAAACTTAGAAGAACACAAACTCTAACAGAAAATGTTGTTGATACGTTTTTGTTTTGTTTACAGATGTTAAGTTAAAGGAGTTTTATTCGTTAGGTATAACCAATCAAATCACTCCAGAAGACTGAGCGACCACAGGTAGATAAAGGTTCAGAGCCAAAGTAGCACCATTTTTAAATGTATTTATTACCGTAAATCAGTAAAAAATAAAATACTGATAATCAGTAAATCAGTCAGCCCACAATTACTACAATTCTACAATGTATGTCTCTGTCCTTTGACTTATTTGTACAATATACGATGTATATGATGGCGTTTTTTCATACCAAAGGCTATACTATGATGTTTTCTAAGAGACATACGATGCTACTCTGGTTGTTCTGGCTCTGGGCCCTGCACTCCTCCTCTGTTGTTTTCTGGATTGTACTCAGCTGCATGCCTTCGTCCACCCGGCCTCCGTTGACTCGTCCCGCCTGCCGTCTCTGGAGCTGAAGCTGGATTGGAACAGATCAAAGTACAGTCCAATCACGATGCCAGCTGCCTCTCAAAAGGCTCCTACATCTGGCAGGTGGCGGCACTTCTTCTGAGGGGAAGCTGAGCTGGCCCGGCAGAACTTTGGAGATGTGTTCCAGTGGTTGGTGGGGAGATAGAGAGGGACCTTTGAATTGTTCAGAAAGGAAAACAGGGAACCCCTTGGTAGTTTTAGTTTAGGGTGCTACTGCAGTGTGTTTTTGGGTTTTAAGAGATTATCTTTTACTTTGTTCCTGGTTGGAATGCCCATCAATGTCAACATGAAGTTCCCTTTTAGTTCTGTTGATTTATTTTTATTTTACTAATACCCATTTGTTTTTAACCCCCTCACGTGTTGTTGTAAACTTACTCTTTCAAATAAATTCTCGTCTAACCCTCTGGAAACCAGCGTTTGGACTGTTATTGTGTTGCTCCTCACCTACGGACAGCTGTGGACTAAAGGCTATACTCTGACGTTTTTAGAGCGACATGCTATACTATGATGTTTGTTGGGCGACACTATACTATAGGCTTTTTTAATTGACATATTACTGTGACTTTTTTTTAGTTTTTTTTAGCAACATAAGAATTCGAACAGTTTTAAAAGTTACTATACTTTTACTTGTGCAATGAAATTATTATTCTATGGCATTTTTTAGATGACATTATACTCTGATGTTTTCTTGAATTACATACTATTTTGACAATATACTGCACTATGACATTTTTTGAACCACATACCATACATGACAATTTTAGGCAACATCCTATCATTTTGCATTTTTTGAACCACATAATCTATGTTTTGTTTTTTTTCTTGCCAACATGCTGTAGTATGAACTACAGGCCATACTATGTTATTCTTGAGTAACACATACTATAATTTGACATTTTCTGAATGACATATGTTCACATAATTAAATCAAGTATGTGAACATTTACAAAGGAATAGCTTGTTTGAAGAGTTTCAGTCAGGCTTCAGAGTGCATCATAGCACAGAAACAGCTCTGGTGAAAGTTACTAATGACCTTCTCATAGCGTCAGATAATGGACTGATCTCTATACTTATTTTATTGGACCTTCGTGCAGCATTTGATACAATCGACCACAAACTTTTATTACAGCGACGAGAACATTCTATTGGCATTAAAGGGACAGCACTAGACCAGTTTAAATCCTACTTATCAGACAGGTTCCAGTTTGTGCATGTCAACAATGACTCTTCTGAGCATACTAGGGTTAATCATGGAGTTCCTCAGGGTTCTGTCTTAGGACCAATACTGTTCACATTATACACGCTTCCCTTAGGCAATATTATTAGGAAGCACTGTATTAATTTCCATTGTTATGCTGACAACACTCAATTGTATTTATCTATGAAGCCAAATGAAACTAATCAGCTAGCTAGACTGCAAGATTGTCTTAAGGACATAAAGACCTAGATGACCTATAATTTCTTACTACTAAATTCAGACAAGACTGAAGTCATTGTATTTGGCCCCAACCATCTTAGAGAATTGCTTTCAAAGCATGTAGTTAATCTGGATGGCATTACATTGGCCTCCAGTACTACTGTGAGGAACCTCGGTGTTGTCTTTGACCAGGACATGTCCTTTAACTCACACATAAAACAAATCTGTAGGGCTTCCTTTTTTCACCTGAGAAATATTGTGAAAATCAGGAACATCCTGTCTCAGAATGATACAGAAAAACTAGTCCATGCATTTGTTACTTCTAGGCTTGACTACTGTAATTCCTTATTCTCAGGTTGTCCCAAGAGCTCTCTAAAACATCTACAGCTGATCCAAAATGCTGCAGCCAGAGTACTGATGGGAGTTAGCAAGAGAGATCATATTTCTCCTATATTGGTTTCTCTTCATTGGCTTCCTGTTAAATCTAGAATAGAATTCAAAATCTTTCTTCTGACAAATAAAGCTCTTAACAACCAATCTCCATCATATCTTAAAGACCTGATAGTACCATATTATCCTAGCAGGAACTCTTCGCTCTCAGACTGCAGGCTTACTTGTTGTTCCTAGAATCTCTAAAAGTAGAATGGGAGGCAGAGCCTTCAGTTATCAGGTGCCTCTCCTGTGGAACCAGCTCCCAGTTTGGGTTCGGGAGGCGGACACCCTCTCTATTTTTAAGACCAGGCTTAAAACCTTCCTTTTTGACAAAGCTTATAGTTCGGGTTTACTGGGGGACCCTGACAGGGTGATTTGCACAACTGACTTCCCCTCTTGACGTCCCTTTAGTTTGCCCCTTGTTATGCTGCTATAGTCCTAGGCTGCTGGGGGACCTCTCTTGATGCACTGAGCCCTTCTCTAACTACCTATGTATTTACTATATATACCATTATTGGATTACATTCACTCCGTTTCTTTCTGTGTCCTTTCTCCGAGGGTCCCTGGTCCCAGAGCTGGATGCTTCAGATGTGTGGTTGTTCTCTCACCTCCAGCTGCCCATTTCCACCAATCTACTCTGCATTGCCCTTACTATACTTGATTTGCTCATCTACATATTTTTGAATTTACCACCAGCTATATATGTAGTATATTTAATGCCAGAGCTGTACACCATAGCAGTAAACTATAATTAGTTCCCATGTTAGTTGCACTTTGCATGTATCATCTGTCTTATCATGCATGTATTATACTGTGTGTTTTATGGTCCTTGTGTCCCCCTACCTCTCTATCTCTACCCCTCTATCTCTACCTCTCTCCCTCTTCTGTCCCTCTCAACCAGGCCGGCCAGCAGGCAGATGGGTCCCCCCCACATTAGAGCCGGGTTCTGCTCGAGGGTTTTTTCCCTGTTAAAAGGGTGTTTTCCTTGCCACTGTCGCCTTTTGGCTTGCTCTGGGGGTCAGGCATATAGGTTCTGTAAAGCGTCTCGAGACAATTTGACTGTAATTGGCGCTATATAAATAAAATTGAATTGAATTGAATTACATCCTATACTATGGCGTTATATACAGAGTGCTTTGGTTACATGTTGATTTATAATCTAGATTTTTTTCTGTTTTGTTTTTTGACAGGATTACCACAGACCTGACCGTGAACACCGTCGACACCCACCTTAGGGAGATGCTGTCTAAGATCTCAAGGCTGCGTGGTCGTGGTCTTTCTGGCACATACTCTTCCAAGATGAGCCGGGAAGTTTAACACTGATTGAATGACACCAGGTCTAAGCCGACAAACTTCCAATTCCTCCTCAACCCATAGTCTCTGGGAAACCTACATGGAGTAAGAAAAGTAGACAGAGAAGTAATTAAGTCTGTACACAACATATTAAAAAGAAATCATGCTAATAAATTAAGTACAAAGAACCGAATTTCCCAATATACTGGAGACCAGAGCTATTTAATTTGTTAAGTATAACCTTGTTTAGTAACATTTCAATTATTTGAGAGCAGTCCTAAAGAACTGCCTGTAATCCCAATCATAAAATGGGTTTGGAGGAAGAACATAGATGGTAATCTGGATATACATGAGTTAGGTTTTATAACTACTGTACTATTCCAAATGCTGATACTACTTCTAAGACTCTGACAGCTCTTTATACTACTACTGCTGCTTGTACTTTTAGTATTACTACTACTGCTTGTACAACTATACTACAGCTACTATTAATCGTCTGGTATTTGGTTGTCAAGCTGCTAGCTCGCCTTAGTGTTTTGCCAGTGGCTAACTAGTTAGCTCTCATAGACTGGAAGCTCTCAACAAGATTTCATACCGGAAAAAGAGCCAAAAACTATTCTTACCTATGAAAAGTCATTCCAAGTTTCCTTGTCTCAATCGTATGACGCAGTGTGTAATTGTATGCAGCACAGTGAGCCGGCATACTTGTTGTTTACGTTTTCACGCCGACGATGTCAACAGAATGCACTGCGTGCATTGAGAGTGAGTGAGAGTAACGAAATTCAACATGGCGGCTCCCAGCTGCTAGATGAGAAGTAAACAAATCGCCGTTATCTCGACGTATTTGTATTAAAAAAAAAAATAAAAAAAACAACAACCTAACTAAATAGCCTGCTCAAGATCGGAAACGGTAGTGCTCACAGTGGAGGACCTTGAGAACTTTATTGACGACTACTTCGTCTGGTGCACGATGGAAGACGCCAACCCGAGCAAGAGGAAGAAGGCAGACTCTTCGACAGACACACAAGACTTGGAGGTCACGGATATCCAGGTAAGTGTTCTCGAGTCAATTAATAAGAAGCTCGATATCCTTAGTTTGCTTCACCAGGAGATAAAAGACCTGAAAGCAAGCCTGGAGTTCACCCACCAGCAGATAGAGGATCTGCAGAGGGACAACACCGAACTCCGGTCCACGCTAACAGCTGTCACTTCAGAGGTGTGTACACTTAAAAAAGAAAACAAAACCCTGAGGGAGACCGTCCTGGACATCCAGCCGAGGAGCATGCGGGACAACCTGATCTTTTCTGGTATCCCTGAGTCCACACCGGATAACCCAGAGACCCTTGTTAAAGACTTTATGGTGTCGGCGCTTAAAATCCCTGCGGAAACTGTTAAAAACATGACTTTCCACCGCATCCACCGGCTCGGACCCCGAGGAGGAAACCGACACCATCCTATCATCGCAAAGTTCGAGTACTTCCAGCAGAAAGTGCTCGTAAGAAGCAAAGGACGGGAGCTGAAAGGAACGTCGTTCGGGATGAACGACCAGTTTCCCAGGGAAATCAACGAGAGGGGGAAAGTATTATACCCCATCATGAAAGAACACAGACAGAAAGGTAAACGGACTGCACTGGTTGTGGACAAACTGTACATAGATGGGCAGCTATTTCGGAAACCCTCCATTACCCCCTGGCTCTTCTAAAAAAAAAAAAACTGGCTTAAATGTTTAATATATCACTTAGTCATTTATGCTAGAAAATGTTATCAAAAAAAAAAATCTCACAGGTGTAAATGTCTCACTCTCCAAACCTACACTCCCCACTGGAGAACCCCCTCCTCCTTCTCTCTCTCTCCCTCTCTATATGTCTCCCTTTAGCCCTCTCCCCCTCTCACCCCCCACACTCTCACTCACACCCTATGTACCCCCCATGTTTATTGTGCCTGTATGTTTTATAATGTGTTTGTTGATAGTTTTTCAGGCAATGATGTGCTATTACATAATGTATATATAGATCCTGACCTGCTGTATACATCCCTCCAACACTCACAGCTCACAGACAGCAACAGACAGCTCACAAGGACACACACAGACGTTATATTACATTGCTACATACTCAGTGACAGAACATCTTCTCTCTCTATGTTCAAGTTTAATATCGTAGCCTGGAATGTTCATGGCATACGCTCACAAACAAAAAGAGTTAAAATCATGGACTATGTCTCTAAATTAAAAGCAGATATTTTGCTCCTCCAAGAAACGCATTTACTACAGTCGGAAGAAAAATGTTTATCAGACTCGAATTATAGTACTATCTTTTCATCTTGTTATAACAGCAGACAAAGAGGGGTCTCCATTCTAGTCCATAAGAGAATTCCACTCACTTTAAACAGTACAGTAACGGACTCAGAGGACAGATATATTATTATCCAGGCAACAATCTTTCATAAATTATATTCTATTGTAAACCTCTATGCTCCAAATAATGACGATCCAGCCTTCTTTCACCCTGTTTTCTCTCACTTAGCAGACTTATCTGCTAACTCAACAACTATTATCGGTGGTGACTTCAACATAGTTTTAAACCCTTCAGTAGATCGATCTAATAGTCCAATACATGTAAAACAATCACAATCAGTAAAGTCATACATGATTATATGAAAGATTTCGGACTAGACGACGTCTGGAGACTCAAAAACCCAACAAAGAAGGACTATACGTTTTTCTCTCCGGTGCACAAAACATTTTCAAGAATTGACTTTTTCCTCTTAAATAACTCTATCACACATAAAGTTACCACTAAAATCCACCCAATCGTTATCAGCGACCACGCACCAATATCTCTCGGCCTGCAAACAGATTCCATCCCTAAACCTCCTCAGACTTGGCGCCTCAACATCTCTCTACTCAAAGACCCAGAATTTGATCGAGTAATAAGGAGTGAGTGGGCAGACTTTCTAAAAAACAATGACTCTAATGACTTACCCCCATCTTTGCTTTGGGAAACTGGAAAGGCCGTAATCAGAGGTAAAATAATATCGGACTCCTCATACAAGAAAAAAAAAGATCTACAAACAGAGAAAGAAATTGAAGAAAAAATTAAACAACTTACAGAGAATTACACAATAAACCCAAGTGATCAATTACGGTCCAAACTACAAAATGCAAGACTAAACCTCGATAATATCCTATCCAAGAAAACAGAGTTTCTATTACAACAACTAAGATATAATGATTTCGAACACAATAATAAATCAGGAAAATTTCTGGCGAACCAACTCCAGCGCAATAAAGAAAAATCCTTCATAACAGCAATTCAGGATCCCTCAGGAAAAGATACTCAGTCACCTCAGGAAACTAACCAGACCTTCTATAATTATTACCAGAGTTTATACTCAGCAGCAGTTAACCCAAACATAGAAGATATTCATAATTTAATTTTCTCAACAATTTAAACATGCCCAAACTAACGTCAAATTACAGAGACATATTAGATGCTCCATTGACTATGAAAGAATTACAATGTGCATTAGACAGTATGCCAGCAGGCAAGGCACCTGGTCCTGATGGTTTCCCTGCTGAATTTCTTAAACATTTTTGGTCAATGTTAGCACCCCTTTTCTTCAGGACAGTGACAGAGATTAAAAATAATGGTTATATCAGTCCGCACACGAATACAGCTGCAATTAAATTATTACTGAAACCAGACAAAGATCCTACGCTTCCCTCTAGCTATCGACCTCTGTCACTAATCAACACTGACATCAAAATTATCTCAAAAGCTCTCGCCTCTAGGCTGGAGAAAATCATCCCGTCAATAATTCACAGCGATCAAACAGGATTTATAAATGGCCGACACTCCACCAACAATATCAGAAGACTTCTAAATCTAATCTCTTTGACACAACGCCACAACAAAGAAGCTATTGTTATGTCACTGGACACAGAAAAAGCCTTTGACAAAGTTAATTGGTCCTTTCTCTTTGCTGTGCTCCACAAATTTGGCTTCGGAGAATCGTTTATCCAGTGGGTATCAGCTCTGTACAACTCACCCAAGGCTACAGTCACCACTAATGGGATCACTTCACAAAGCTTCAGTCTGCAAAGGGGAACGAGACAGGGATGCCCATTCTCTCCCTTATTGTTTGCGATCTTTATCGAACCATTAGCAACAGCTGTACGTCAGAACACCGATATCAAAGGTATCTGCGCTCTGGAGTCTGAACATAAAATTAACCTATACGCAGATGACATTTTACTTTATCTACAAGAACCCAAAACTTCAGTAAAGGAAGTATTTAACCTCATCACAACCTTCTCGCCTCTTTCAGACTACTCCGTCAACTGGTCAAAATCAATTATATTACCTTTAACAGAAAACTTGTGGAATCCCGCAGTCCAAAACTCGCATTATTCTTTTCCTACTGGCAACATCAGATATCTGGGCATGAATATTCCTCCAAACTCTCAGAATTAGTTCACCTGAACTTCACTCCACTTTTGGACAAACTCTGTGATGATCGGAGGCGTTGGAACAACCTCCCCATCTCCCTTTTGGGACGAATAGCTACAGTCAAAATGAAAATGTTACCTAAAATCAACTACCTCTTCTCCATGATTCCATTTAAACCCACATCAAAGTGGTTCCAATCATTAGACTCCGCTATTGGTAAATTCTACTCAAAGAATAAAAAGGCTACCCTCCAGAAGAATAAATCCGAAGTGGGACTGGAGGCTCCCATCCTGAAACATGCAGAAAGATGTTAAATTTAGAGGAAAACATCAGAATTGTAACATTTATCAGGTAGAGATTCATCCCGAGAGCCCTGAAACCTGCAGAAAGATGTTAAATTTCGAGGAAAAACTGAGAAATTACACCAAAACCTGCAGGAAGATGCTAAATTTAGAGGAAAAACATCAGAATTATAACATTTATCAGGCAGAGATTCATCCCAAGTGGCCCGAAAGCTGCAGGAAAACGTTAAATTTAGAGAAAAAACATCAGAATTGTAACATTTATGGGGCAGAAATTCATCCCAAGAGCCCTGAAACCTGCAGAAAGATGTTAAATTTATGAGAAAAATATCAGAATTATAATATTTATCAGGTTGAGATTCACCCTGAGAGCCCTGTAACCTGCAGGAAGATGCTAAATTTAGAGGAAAAACATCAGAATTGTAACATTTATCAGGCAGAGATTCATCGCAAGAGGCCTGAAAGCTGCAGGAAAACGTTAAATTTAAAGGAAAAACATCAGAATTATGACATTTATCAGATAGAGATTCATCCCAAGTGGCCCGAAAGCTGCAGGAAGACGTTAAATTTGGAGAAAAAAACATCAGAATTATAACATTTATCAGGTAGAGATTCATCCCGAGAGCCCTGAAACCTGCAGACAGATGCTAAATTTAGAGGAAAAAAATCAGAATTATAACATTTATGGGGCAGAAATTCATCCCGAGGGCCCTGAAACCTGAAGAAAGACATTAAATTTAGAGGAAAAACTGAGAAATTACAACAAAAGCTGCAGGAAGACATCAAGTTTAGAGGAAAAACATCAGAATTATAACATTTATCAAGTAGAGATTCATCCCGGGAGCCCTGAAACCTGCAGAAAGACGTTAAATTTATAAGAAAAATATCAGAATTATAACATTTATCATGCAGATTCATCCCGAGAACCCTGACACCTGCAGAAAGATGTTAAATTTATGAAATAAATATCAGAATTATAATATTTATCAGGTAGAGATTCACCCTGAGAGCCCTGAAACCTGCAGGAAGACAAATTTCGAGGAAAAACTGAGAAATTATACCAAAACCTGCAGGAAGATGCTAAATTTAGAGGAAAAACATCAGAATTATAAGATTTATCGGGCAGAGATTCATCTTGAGAGCCCTGAAACCTGTAGAAAGATGTTAAATTTAGAGGAAAATCTGAGAAATTACATCAAAACCTGCAGAAAGATGTTAAATTTAGAGGAAAAACTGAGAAATTACACCAAAACCTGCAGGAAGACATCAAGTTGAGAGGAAAAACTTCAGAATGGTAACATTTATCAGGCAGAGATTCAGCGCAAGAGGCCTGAAAGTTGCAGGAAGACGTTAAAAGGAAAAACATCAGAATTATAACATTTATCAGGCAGAGATTCATCCTGAGTGGCCCGAAAGCTGCAGAAAGATGTTAAATTTATAAGAAAAATATCAGAATTATAACATTTATCAGGTAGAGATTCACCCTGAAACCTGCAGGAAGATGCTAAATTTAGAGGAAAAACTGAGAAATTACAACAAAAGCTGCAGAAAGACATCAAGTTTAGAGGAAAAACATCAGAATTAGAACATTTTTTATTTTTTTTAAAAAATACTTTAAGGTTTTTAACTTTACAAAATATGCCACAACAGGGCAACCATTGAACATAAAAGAAAAGAGAAAGAAAAGGAAAAACTAACCAAAAGCAAAACAAAACGAAACAAAAGGGGAGGCTGCCAGACATTTATACAATTACATAAATGGACTTACAGAGAAAACATAGTTGCAATAATTAAAGGAAAGCAAGTACCATGTGAAAAGTTTAATCAGGCATCACACCTGACACTAGCCAAGAAAGGTCCCCAAGTTCTCTCAAATCTGTTCTGTTTGGTGGGTTTGTGCAGACGCAGTCTTTCCATTTGAATAACCGATAACATCTCGCTGAGCCAGTGAGCAAAGGTTGGTGGAGTGGTGGACTTCCAGGCGAGAAGAATTAAGTTTTTTAGCCACCACCATCCCTAGGTTCAGGGCGACCTGCGTATCGTGCGGAAGATCAGAAGTTTCGGCAGAGCATCCAAGGATGGCCAGGTCGTGGTTAGGCTGAATGATACTGGAGTAAGCTTTAGACAACTGTACAAATGTAGCTGACCAAAAGCTGTGCAATTTAGGGCAGAACCAGAAAAGATGCGCTAGTGAACCCTCAGCAATATGACACTTATCACACACAGGAGATACAGATGGAAAAATGCGATTTAGCCTTGTCTTTGAAAAATGTAATCTGTGCAACACCTTGTACTGAATTAACCTGTAACGTGAGTCAACAGAGCAACAATGAACCTGAGACAGTGCCTCCTCCCAAAGTTCTGCTGATATTTCAGAGTTCAATTCTTTGGCCCAAGCTTCCCTAATAAAGTCAGAGGAAACTGAATTAGTAAAAGAACCCATGAATTTTGATATTAAATGTTTGGAGTCTGGAGGGAGCAGGAGGGTCTCAAAGAAAGAATGGGTGATGGAGGCAGAGTGGGGGTGTGGCCAGTTCTCCTTGACATAGTGTCTGACTTGGAGATAGCGAAAAAAGTGAGAATTTGGAAGACTGAATTTATTGCTTAGCTGTGCATGCCAACTGGCCGTTAATGTACAGATCTGAAAATGTTCTAATACCCCTCCTTCTCCAGACAGCAAACGCCCCATCCAACTGAGCAGGCGGAAATGAATGATTCTGACATATGGGTGCATGTACGGAGACACTGGGAACCTGGCAAGCCACTCTTATTTGCTTTGGGATTCGCAAGGAGTTTTTCACGGTGAAGTTTCGTTGAATAGATTTGGCTACTGGATCGGGGTCAGAAAACAAAAGGGCAAGAAGTGAGGACATTTCAACCGCGTCAGCTTCCAGCTGTAGCCACAAAGGGTTCTCCTCAGCTTTAACACTTCCACAATTCCAGTATGTAAGAGCTCTGGAATTGGCTGCCCAATAGTAGTGTTTAAACACAGGCAGCCCCAGACCACCATTTTTTTAAAGGTTTTTGAAGGTGAGCCTTCGATATCCTGTGTGATTTGTAACCCCACACAAAGGGCAATACGATAGAATCAAGCTTCTTAAAGAAAGATGAATTTAAATATATATGCAAGTTCTGAAAAAGATATAGAAACCTGGGAAGGCTCACCATTTTGATTGCATTCACCCGGCCAATCATAGATAGGGTCAGTATTCTCCAAGACTCAATATTTGTTTTGAGCTTTTCTATAGATTCTGTAAAATTAAATTTGAAGAGGTGTCTAGGGCTTTTTGTCAGTTTAAGCCCTAAATAGGTGAAACACTCCTTCACCACTCTGAAAGGCAAATTTGTCGTGAAGTTGTCAGTGAGTTGGTTTGTTAGGGGCATGAACTCACTTTTTCTCCAGTTTATGGTATAGCCAGAGATGCTTCTGAAGGAATTTATGTATTCTAATAGTACAGGAATTGAGACCACGGGGTCCGCTAAACAGACAAGGAGATCGTCCACATACAGAGTCACACAGGTCTCAGTGCTGCCTGACCTAATACCTTTAATGTATGGATGTCCTCTAATACCGATAGCCAAAGGCTCCAGCGCTATATTGAACAGCAGGGGGAACAACGGGTCCCCGTGGCGGACGCCATGTTGCAGAGTGAATGGACCAGATCTGTCCCCATTTGTTAGAATGGAAGATTTTGGGTTGCTATATAATATTTTGACCCACTCTATGAAAGTGTTGCCGAATCCAAATTTGTTAAGTGTTGCAAATAAATAAGACCACTCTATCATATCAAATGCCTTATGGGCGTCTAAGGACAATATAGCCGCTGTCGTTTTTGCCATAATCTGCATACATGATATTAAGAATTTTACGGACATTGCAGAAAGAGTACCTGCCCGGAATAAATCCTGTTTGATCCGGGTGAATGATACTTGCTACATTTTTAGCAAGCCGTTTTGCTAAAACTTTTGTAATTATTTTCAGATCATAATTTAGTAGGGCGATAGGCCTGTAGCTACCCGGGTCTGTTTCATCCTTGTCCTTTTTTAGTAAAACACAAATGTTTGCTTCACTGAGAGAGGGTGGAAGCTGCCTGTTTCCCAACACATCTCGAATCATTCTCAACAAAGAGGGTGCAAGGGCCCCATGAAAGGCTTTGTAAAACTCTGGCCCAAACCCATCCGGACCTGCCGCTTTGCCAGTGGGGAATGCTCCGATAGCATCCTGTACTTCAGAAAGTGAAAAATCCGAGTCCAGACTCTCCCTGAAGGCTGTGTCCAATTTTGGAAAGTGGAGTGAATCAAAAAACTGATTGAAGTCTTCCTGTCCAGCTGTTGATTTCGAAGTGTAAATTTCCTAGTAAAATTATTTGAAACATTCATTTATGTCTTTTAGGTCTGTAAGCATCTTTCCAGATTTAGATTTTATTTTATAAATTGCTCGTTTTGCTTGTTCTCCTTTTAACTGCCTTGCCAGTAACTTCTGTGGCCTGTCACCAAGCTCAAAGTGCCTCCGTTTAAGTTTCAATAGTAAGTTGCCTATTTGTTCTCCCAGAATGGTATTATACTCATACCTTAATTTAAGAATTGTATTATAATCTGATTGAAGTAGTGTATTTCTGTAGACCTGTTCAGCAGTTTTTAGCTCTTTTTCAATCTCATTCAATCTACCTCGCTTAGTTTTTTTCAGTGTTGCTTCATAAGAAATAATTTGCCCTCTAATATACACTTTGAGAGTTTCCCACAGTATTGTGTCATTCACCTCCCCATTGTCGTTGGTCTCAAGGAACTGTGATATGTGTGTAGTGATGTGTGTTTTAAAAGCCGGATCCTCAAGAAGATAGGGATTAAAACGCCAACTATAGGCTTGTCTAGGGGAGCACAGTGTAAGGTTGAGAATAACAGGGCTGTGGTTGGATATTATGTTGTGATATTCAGTGTGGTTGATATTAGAAATTAATCTGGAATCTATTAGAAAATAATCGATTCGTGTATATGACCTGTGTACATTAGAATAAAAAGAATAATCCCGTCAGATGGGTGCTGCAGTCTCCAGATATCCACCACCTTCTTTGTTTTCATCAAATTATTAATGGTTTGTACAGCAAGTATATTAGGTGGGGGGTCAGAGGACAGCCTATCCAAATATAGGTCCAGGTAGCAATTAAAATCACCCCCTATCACTATGTGGCTTGAATCATCATCTGGGATCAGGTCGAACACCTTTCAAAAAAAAGCTGGGTCATCTGTGTTCGGCCCATATATATTCACTAGTGTAACAGGAAATTAATTGATATTCCCAGTTACAATTATGAACCTGCCATTTGGGTCAGTAGTTGATGACTGAAATTGAAAGGGCAGTCTTCCGAAAAAGAATGGCGACGCCTCGGGCTTTTGATGTGAATGATGACTGATAAACCTGTGAGATCCAAGTAGCCCTGAGTTTCCTGAGCTGAGTGGCTTTAACATGGGTTTCTTGTAAAAATATGTCGGATTTCAGTGATTTCAAATGTGAAAAAACTTTGCTTTGTTTAACTGGGTGCCCTAAGCTGTGCACGTTCCAAGAGACCAGGGACATGAAATCCAGAGCATTATTCACAGATGGTAACATTCAGTCTGGCAGCCAGTCTCAAACACAAAACAATAACGTTAACAGTTAACAAATACACCAACAAATCCCCTACCCAAAGCTTCCCCAAACGAAGCTTAGTTACCCTCATCCACATCTGGGATCGCCGGGAAAGAGAAAACAAAACCTCCATCTAACCGCCCCTCACTGGCACACAGAGTAGAAAAAAGTGAATTTATCATTAAAAACAAAGACCGCTAAAGTAACAGTCTGCTCAGAGCACGTTTAGACTCTCTTCATCTGTGTTTAGAAAAGTGAGCTTTCAGAGTTTTTGATTTATGAATGTCTGAGCCTCATCCGGATGGTTGAATGTTTTTACTTGCCCTTGGTAATGGATGTGAAGTCTGGCCGGGAAGCGCAGCGAGTGACGGATCTCCCGCTCTCTCAGCAGCTGCAGCACCTCACGGAAGCTCCGCCGTTGCTCCATCACCTCCGCAGTGTAGTCGGGAAAGATTAAGATTCGGTTGCCTTCATATTCCATTGCGCTCTGTCTCCCCAGCCGCAGAATCTTTTCCTTCTCCTGCGCTAGATGCACCCGTGCGATTATCATGCGGGGTCTGGATCCTTCTGGTGGTTTGGGCTGTTGGATGCGGTGCGCTCTGTCGATAACGACCGGCTTGGTGAAGGTGTCGTCCCCCAGCAGCTTAGGGATCAGGTTTGACACAAACTCGGTCGGCCTCCCTTTCTCCTCACCCTCTGGGATGCCAACGATTCTTATGTTGTTGCGCCTGAATCTTCCTTCAAGATCCGATAGCCTGGCCCGCAGCATTTTATTCTCTTTTCGCAGTTCAGTAACTGAAGTTGCCACGGCGTGGATACGTTGCTCGTGGTCTGCAGCCTCTCTCGGTTAACTCTCGCTGGGTGGACAAAATGTTCTGAAAACTCTGCTCAAACTTATCAAACCGCTCGTTAAAGGACTGCAGAAGCATGTTTGACAATTTGTGCCAAGCGAGTGGAAGCTCATCTTCCTCCTCTACTGGTGACTTGTCTGGTGATTTCTTGCCAGCTTTAGCGCAGCTAGCATTAGCTGCTGTGTCGGTTAGCACGCGGCCAGCTCCTTTTCCACCTCGTCCAGTTTTAACAGACATTTTTAAGTTCTCCTCACGGGTGGTGTAGAAAAAAAACAAAGCACGACAGAAAAAGCAAGTCAGGTGTACAAAAAAAGCGGTTTTGAATAGTAAGATATGCTGTGGCGTGAGGAGCTCGACAAAAACACGTCAACACTGCTCTCATCTCACTAGCGCCCCCGCCCAGAATTACAACATTTATCAGGTAGAGATTCATCCTGAGAGCCCTGAAACCTGCAGGAAGATGCTAAATAAAGAGGAAAAATTGAGAAATTACACAAAAACCTGCAGAAAGATGCTAAATTTATAAGAAAAACATTAGAATTATAACATTTATCAGGTAGAGATTCATCCTGAAACCTGCAGGAAGATGCTAAATTTAGAGGAAAAACATCAGAATTATAACATTTATCGGGCAGAGATTCATCCTGAGAGCCCTGAAACCTGCAGAAAGACGTTAAATTTAGAGGAAAAACTGAGAAATCACACCAAAACCTGCAGGAAGATGCTAAATTTATAAGAAAAACATCAGAATTATAACATTTATCGGGCAGAAGTTCATCCCGAGAGCCCTGAAACCTGCAGGAAGACGTTAAATTTAGAGGAAAAACTGAGAAATTACACCAAAACCTGCAGGAAGATGCTAAATTTAGAGGAAAAACATCAGAATTATAACATTTATCGGGCAGAGATTCATCCTGAGAGCCCTGAAACCTGCAGAAAGACGTTAAATTTAGAGGAAAAACATCAGAATTATAACATTTAACAGGTAGAGATTAATCCTGAGAGCCCTGAAACCTGCAGGAAGACGTTAAATTTAGAGGAAAAACTGAGAAATTAACCAAAACCTGCAGGAAGATCCTAAATTTAGAGGAAAAACTGAGAAATTACAGCAAAACCTGCAGGAAGATGCTAAATTTAGAGGGAAAATATTAGAATTATAACATTTATCAGGTAGAGATTCATCCCGAGAGCCCTGAGACCTGCAGGAAGACGTTAAATTTAGAGGAAAAACTGAGAAATTAAACCAAAACCTGCAGGAAGATCCGAAATTTAGAGGAAAAACTGAGAAATTACACCAAAACATGCAGGAAGATGCTAAATTTAGAGGGAAAATATTAGAATTATAACATTTATCAGGCAGAGATTCATCCCGAGAGCCCTGAAACCTGCAGGAAGACGTTAAATTTAGAGGAAAAACTGAGAAATTAAACCAAAACCTGCAGGAAGATCCTAAATTTAGAGGAAAAACTGAGAAATTAAACCAAAACATGCAGGAAGATGCTAAATTTATAAGAAAAACATCAGAATTATAACATTTATCAGGCAGAGATTCATCCCGAGAGCCCTGAAACCTGCAGGAAGACGTTAAATTTAGAGGAAAAACTGAGAAATTACACCAAAACCTGCAGGAAGATGCTAAATTTAGAGGAAAAACTGAGAAATTAAACCAAAACCTGCAGGAAGATGCTAAATTTAGAGGAAAAACTGAGAAATTACAGCAAAACCTGCAGGAAGATCCGAAATTTAGAGGAAAAACTGAGAAATTACAGCAAAACCTGCAGGAAGATGCTAAATTTAGAGGAAAAACATAAGAATTATAACATTTATCGGGCAGAGATTCATCCCGAGAGCCCTGAAACCTGCAGGAAGATCCGAAAGTTAGAGGAAAAACTGAGAAATTACACCAAAACCTGCAGGAAGATC
This sequence comes from Amphiprion clarkii, assembly GCA_027123335.1. Lineage (NCBI taxonomy): Eukaryota > Metazoa > Chordata > Actinopteri > Pomacentridae > Amphiprion > Amphiprion clarkii. The sequence goes on from CM049589.1 coordinate 14,399,249, forward strand.
CTAAATTTAGAGGAAAAACTGAGAAATTAAACCAAAACCTGCAGGAAGATCCTAAATTTAGAGGGAAAATATTAGAATTATAACATTTATCAGGTAGAGATTCATCCCGAGAGCCCTGAAACCTGCAGGAAGACGTTAAATTTAGAGGAAAAACTGAGAAATTACAGCAAAACCTGCAGGAAGATGCTAAATTTAGAGGAAAAACATCAGAATTATAACATTTATCAGGTAGAGATTCATCCCGAGAGCCCTGAAACCTGCAGGAAGACGTTAAATTTAGAGGAAAAACTGAGAAATTAAACCAAAACCTGCAGGAAGATCCTAAATTTAGAGGAAAAACTGAGAAATTACAGCAAAACCTGCAGGAAGATGCTAAATTTAGAGGGAAAATATTAGAATTATAACATTTATCAGGTAGAGATTCATCCCGAGAGCCCTGAAACCTGCAGGAAGATGTTAAATTTAGAGGAAAAACTGAGAAATTACAGCAAAACCTGCAGGAAGATGCTAAATTTAGAGGAAAAACATCAGAATTATAACATTTATCAGGTAGAGATTCATCCCGAGAGCCCTGAAACCTGCAGGAAGACGTTAAATTTAGAGGAAAAACTGAGAAATTACAGCAAAACCTGCAGGAAGATGTTAAATTTAGAGGGAAAATATTAGAATTATAACATTTATCAGGTAGAGATTCATCCCGAGAGCCCTGAAACCTGCAGGAAGACGTTAAATTTAGAGGAAAAACTGAGAAATTACACCAAAACCTGCAGGAAGATCCTAAATTTAGAGGAAAAACTGAGAAATTACAGCAAAACCTGCAGGAAGATGCTAAATTTAGAGGAAAAACATCAGAATTATAACATTTATCAGGTAGAGATTCATCCCGAGAGCCCTGAAACCTGCAGAAAGACGTTAAATTTAGAGGAAAAACTGAGAAATTACAGCAGAACCTGCAGGAAGATGGTAAATTTAGAGGAAAAACATCAGAATTATAACATTTATCAGGTAGAGATTCATCCCGAGAGCCCTGAAACCTGCAGGAAGACGTTAAATTTAGAGGAAAAACTGAGAAATTACACCAAAACCTGCAGGAAGATGCGAAACAAAGAGGAAAAATTGAGAAACTACAGCAAAACCTGCAGGAAGACGTTAAATTTAGAGGAAAAACTGAGAAATTACACCAAAACTTGCAGGAAGATCCTAAATTTAGAGGAAAAACTGGGAAATTACAGCAAAACCTGCAGGAACATGCTAAATTTAGAGGGAAAATATTAGAATTATAACATTTATCAGGTAGAGATTCATCCCGAGAGCCCTGAAACCTGCAGGAAGACGTTAAATTTAGAGGAAAAACTGAGAAATTACAGCAAAACCTGCAGGAAGATGTTAAATTTAGAGGGAAAATATTAGAATTATAAATTTTATCAGGTAGAGATTCATCCCGAGAGCCCTGAAACCTGCAGGAAGACGTTAAATTTAGAGGAAAAACTGAGAAATTACAGCAAAACCTGCAGGAAGATGCTAAATTTAGAGGAAAAACATCAGAATTATAACATTTAACAGGTAGAGATTAATCCTGAGAGCCCTGAAACCTGCAGGAAGACGTTAAATTTAGAGGAAAAACTGAGAAATTACACCAAAACCTGCAGGAAGATCCTAAATTTAGAGGAAAAACTGGGAAATTACAGCAAAACCTGCAGGAAGATCCTAAATTTAGAGGAAAAACTGAGAAATTACAGCAAAACCTGCAGGAAGATGCTAAATTTAGAGGAAAAACATCAGAATTATAACATTTATTGGGCAGAGATTCATCCCGAGAGCCCTGAAACCTGCAGGAAGACGTTAAATTTAGAGGAAAAACTGAGAAATTACAGCAAAACCTGCAGGAAGATGCTAAATTTAGAGGAAAAACATAAGAATTATAACATTTATCGGGCAGAGATTCATCCCGAGAGCCCTGAAACCTGCAGGAAGATCCGAAAGTTAGAGGAAAAACTGAGAAATTACACCAAAACCTGCAGGAAGATCCTAAATTTAGAGGAAAAACTGAGAAATTAAACCAAAACCTGCAGGAAGATCCTAAATTTAGAGGGAAAATATTAGAATTATAACATTTATCAGGTAGAGATTCATCCCGAGAGCCCTGAAACCTGCAGGAAGACGTTAAATTTAGAGGAAAAACTGAGAAATTACAGCAAAACCTGCAGGAAGATGCTAAATTTAGAGGAAAAACATCAGAATTATAACATTTATCAGGTAGAGATTCATCCCGAGAGCCCTGAAACCTGCAGGAAGACGTTAAATTTTGAGGAAAAACTGAGAAATTAAACCAAAACCTGCAGGAAGATGCTAAATTTAGAGGAAAAACATCAGAATTATAAATTTTATCGGGCAGAGATTCATCCCGAGAGCCCTGAAACCTGCAGGAAGACGTTAAATTTAGAGGAAAAACTGAGAAATTAAACCAAAACCTGCAGGAAGATCCTAAATTTAGAGGAAAAACTGAGAAATTACAGCAAAACCTGCAGGAAGATGCTAAATTTAGAGGAAAAACATCAGAATTATAACATTTATCAGGTAGAGATTCATCCCGAGAGCCCTGAAACCTGCAGGAAGACGTTAAATTTAGAGGAAAAACTGAGAAATTACAGCAAAACCTGCAGGAAGATGTTAAATTTAGAGGGAAAATATTAGAATTATAACATTTATCAGGTAGAGATTCATCCCGAGAGCCCTGAAACCTGCAGGAAGACGTTAAATTTAGAGGAAAAACTGAGAAATTACACCAAAACCTGCAGGAAGATCCTAAATTTAGAGGAAAAACTGAGAAATTACAGCAGAACCTGCAGGAAGATGCTAAATTTAGAGGAAAAACATCAGAATTATAACATTTATCAGGTAGAGATTCATCCCGAGAGCCCTGAAACCTGCAGGAAGACGTTAAATTTAGAGGAAAAACTGAGAAATTACAGCAAAACCTGCAGGAAGATGCTAAATTTAGAGGAAAAACATCAGAATTATAACATTTAACAGGTAGAGATTAATCCTGAGAGCCCTGAAACCTGCAGGAAGACGTTAAATTTAGAGGAAAAACTGAGAAATTACACCAAAACCTGCAGGAAGATCCTAAATTTAGAGGAAAAACTGGGAAATTACAGCAAAACCTGCAGGAACATGCTAAATTTAGAGGGAAAATATTAGAATTATAACATTTATCAAGTAGAGATTCATCCCGAGAGCCCTGAAACCTGCAGGAAGACGTTAAATTTAGAGGAAAAACTGAGAAATTACACCAAAACCTGCAGGGAGATGCTAAATTTAGAGGAAAAACTGAGAAATTACAGCAAAACCTGCAGGAAGATCCTAAATTTAGAGGAAAAACTGAGAAATTACAGCAAAACCTGCAGGAAGATGCTAAATTTAGAGGAAAAACATCAGAATTATAACATTTATTGGGCAGAGATTCATCCCGAGAGCCCTGAAACCTGCAGGAAGACGTTAAATTTAGAGGAAAAACTGAGAAATTACAGCAAAACCTGCAGGAAGATCCTAAATTTAGAGGAAAAACTGATAAATTACAGCAAAACCTGCAGGAAGATGCTAAATTTAGAGGGAAAATATTAGAATTATAACATTTATCGGGCAGAGATTCATCCCGAGAGCCCTGAAACCTGCAGGAAGACGTTAAATTTAGAGGAAAAACTGAGAAATTACAGCAAAACCTGCAGGAAGATGCTAAATTTAGAGGAAAAACATCAGAATTATAACATTTATTGGGCAGAGATTCATCCCGAGAGCCCTGAAACCTGCAGGAAGACGTTAAATTTAGAGGAAAAACTGAGAAATTACAGCAAAACCTGCAGGAAGATCCTAAATTTAGAGGAAAAACTGATAAATTACAGCAAAACCTGCAAGAAGATGCTAAATTTAGAGGAAAAACATCAGAATTATAACATTTATCGGGCAGAGATTCATCCCGAGAGCCCTGAAACCTGCAGGAAGACGTTAAATTTAGAGGAAAAACATCAGAATTATAACATTTATCAGGTAGAGATTCATCCCGAGAGCCCTGAAACCTGCAGGAAGACGTTAAATTTAGAGGAAAAACTGAGAAATTACAGCAAAACCTGCAGGAAGATGTTAAATTTAGAGGGAAAATATTAGAATTATAACATTTATCAGGTAGAGATTCATCCCGAGAGCCCTGAAACCTGCAGGAAGACGTTAAATTTAGAGGAAAAACTGAGAAATTACACCAAAACCTGCAGGAAGATCCTAAATTTAGAGGAAAAACTGAGAAATTACAGCAAAACCTGCAGGAAGATGCTAAATTTAGAGGAAAAACATCAGAATTATAACATTTATCAGGTAGAGATTCATCCCGAGAGCCCTGAAACCTGCAGGAAGACGTTAAATTTAGAGGAAAAACTGAGAAATTACAGCAAAACCTGCAGGAAGATGGTAAATTTAGAGGAAAAACATCAGAATTATAACATTTATCAGGTAGAGATTCATCCCGAGAGCCCTGAAACCTGCAGGAAGACGTTAAATTTAGAGGAAAAACTGAGAAATTACACCAAAACCTGCAGGAAGATGCGAAACAAAGAGGAAAAATTGAGAAACTACAGCAAAACCTGCAGGAAGACGTTAAATTTAGAGGAAAAACTGAGAAATTACACCAAAACTTGCAGGAAGATCCTAAATTTAGAGGAAAAACTGGGAAATTACAGCAAAACCTGCAGGAACATGCTAAATTTAGAGGGAAAATATTAGAATTATAACATTTATCAGGTAGAGATTCATCCCGAGAGCCCTGAAACCTGCAGGAAGACGTTAAATTTAGAGGAAAAACTGAGAAATTACAGCAAAACCTGCAGGAAGATGCTAAATTTAGAGGAAAAACATCAGAATTATAACATTTAACAGGTAGAGATTAATCCTGAGAGCCCTGAAACCTGCAGGAAGACGTTAAATTTAGAGGAAAAACTGAGAAATTACACCAAAACCTGCAGGAAGATCCTAAATTTAGAGGAAAAACTGGGAAATTACAGCAAAACCTGCAGGAAGATCCTAAATTTAGAGGAAAAACTGAGAAATTACAGCAAAACCTGCAGGAAGATGCTAAATTTAGAGGAAAAACATCAGAATTATAACATTTATTGGGCAGAGATTCATCCCGAGAGCCCTGAAACCTGCAGGAAGACGTTAAATTTAGAGGAAAAACTGAGAAATTACAGCAAAACCTGCAGGAAGATGCTAAATTTAGAGGAAAAACATAAGAATTATAACATTTATCGGGCAGAGATTCATCCCGAGAGCCCTGAAACCTGCAGGAAGATCCTAAAGTTAGAGGAAAAACTGAGAAATTACACCAAAACCTGCAGGAAGATCCTAAATTTAGAGGAAAAACTGAGAAATTAAACCAAAACCTGCAGGAAGATGCTAAATTTAGAGGAAAAACATCAGAATTATAACATTTATCGGGCAGAGATTCATCCCGAGAGCCCTGAAACCTGCAGGAAGACGTTAAATTTAGAGGAAAAACATCAGAATTATAACATTTATCAGGTAGAGATTCATCCCGAGAGCCCTGAAACCTGCAGGAAGACGTTAAATTTAGAGGAAAAACTGAGAAATTACAGCAAAACCTGCAGGAAGATCCTAAATTTAGAGGAAAAACTGAGAAATTACAGCAAAACCTGCAGGAAGATGCTAAATTTAGAGGGAAAACATCAGAATTATAACATTTATCAGGTAGAGATTCATCCCGAGAGCCCTGAAACCTGCAGGAAGACGTTAAATTTAGAGGAAAAACTGAGAAATTACAGCAAAACCTGCAGGAAGATGCTAAATTTAGAGGGAAAATATCAGAATTATAACATTTATCAGGTAGAGATTCATCCCGAGAGCCCTGAAACCTGCAGGAAGACGTTAAATTTAGAGGAAAAACTGAGAAATTACACCAAAACCTGCAGGAAGATCCTAAATTTAGAGGAAAAACTGAGAAATTACAGCAAAACCTGCAGGAAGATGCTAAATTTAGAGGAAAAACATCAGAATTATAACATTTATCAGGTAGAGATTCATCCCGAGAGCCCTGAAACCTGCAGGAAGACGTTAAATTTAGAGGAAAAACTGAGAAATTACAGCAGAACCTGCAGGAAGATGCTAAATTTAGAGGAAAAACATCAGAATTATAACATTTATCAGGTAGAGATTCATCCCGAGAGCCCTGAAACCTGCAGGAAGACGTTAAATTTAGAGGAAAAACTGAGAAATTACACCAAAACCTGCAGGAAGATGCGAAACAAAGAGGAAAAATTGAGAAACTACAGCAAAACCTGCAGGAAGACGTTAAATTTAGAGGAAAAACTGAGAAATTACACCAAAACTTGCAGGAAGATCCTAAATTTAGAGGAAAAACTGGGAAATTACAGCAAAACCTGCAGGAACATGCTAAATTTAGAGGGAAAATATTAGAATTATAACATTTATCAGGTAGAGATTCATCCCGAGAGCCCTGAAACCTGCAGGAAGACGTTAAATTTAGAGGAAAAACTGAGAAATTACAGCAAAACCTGCAGGAAGATGCTAAATTTAGAGGAAAAACATCAGAATTATAACATTTATCAGGTAGAGATTCATCCCGAGAGCCCTGAAACCTGCAGGAAGACGTTAAATTTAGAGGAAAAACTGAGAAATTACACCAAAACCTGCAGGAAGATCCTAAATTTAGAGGAAAAACTGGGAAATTACAGCAAAACCTGCAGGAAGATCCTAAATTTAGAGGAAAAACTGAGAAATTACAGCAAAACCTGCAGGAAGATGCTAAATTTAGAGGAAAAACATCAGAATTATAACATTTATTGGGCAGAGATTCATCCCGAGAGCCCTGAAACCTGCAGGAAGACGTTAAATTTAGAGGAAAAACTGAGAAATTACAGCAAAACCTGCAGGAAGATGCTAAATTTAGAGGAAAAACATAAGAATTATAACATTTATCGGGCAGAGATTCATCCCGAGAGCCCTGAAACCTGCAGGAAGATCCGAAAGTTAGAGGAAAAACTGAGAAATTACACCAAAACCTGCAGGAAGATCCTAAATTTAGAGGAAAAACTGAGAAATTAAACCAAAACCTGCAGGAAGATCCTAAATTTAGAGGGAAAATATTAGAATTATAACATTTATCAGGTAGAGATTCATCCCGAGAGCCCTGAAACCTGCAGGAAGACGTTAAATTTAGAGGAAAAACTGAGAAATTACAGCAAAACCTGCAGGAAGATGCTAAATTTAGAGGAAAAACATCAGAATTATAACATTTATCAGGTAGAGATTCATCCCGAGAGCCCTGAAACCTGCAGGAAGACGTTAAATTTAGAGGAAAAACTGAGAAATTAAACCAAAACCTGCAGGAAGATGCTAAATTTAGAGGAAAAACATCAGAATTATAAATTTTATCGGGCAGAGATTCATCCCGAGAGCCCTGAAACCTGCAGGAAGACGTTAAATTTAGAGGAAAAACTGAGAAATTAAACCAAAACCTGCAGGAAGATCCTAAATTTAGAGGAAAAACTGAGAAATTACAGCAAAACCTGCAGGAAGATGCTAAATTTAGAGGAAAAACATCAGAATTATAACATTTATCAGGTAGAGATTCATCCCGAGAGCCCTGAAACCTGCAGGAAGACGTTAAATTTAGAGGAAAAACTGAGAAATTACAGCAAAACCTGCAGGAAGATGTTAAATTTAGAGGAAAAACTGAGAAATTACCCCAAAACCTGCAGGAAGATCCTAAATTTAGAGGAAAAACTGAGAAATTACAGCAGAACCTGCAGGAAGATGCTAAATTTAGAGGAAAAACATCAGAATTATAACATTTATCAGGTAGAGATTCATCCCGAGAGCCCTGAAACCTGCAGGAAGACGTTAAATTTAGAGGAAAAACTGAGAAATTACACCAAAACCTGCAGGAAGATGCGAAACAAAGAGGAAAAATTGAGAAACTACAGCAAAACCTGCAGGAAGACGTTAAATTCAGAGGAAAAACTGAGAAATTAAACCAAAACCTGCAGGAAGATCCTAAATTTAGAGGAAAAACTGAGAAATTACAGCAAAACCTGCAGGAAGATGCTAAATTTAGAGGAAAAACATCAGAAGTATAACATTTATCGGGCAGAGATTCATCCCGAGAGCCCTGAAACCTGCAGGAAGACGTTAAATTTAGAGGAAAAACTGAGAAATTACAGCAAAACCTGCAGGAAGATGCTAAATTTAGAGGAAAAACATCAGAATTATAACATTTAACAGGTAGAGATTAATCCTGAGAGCCCTGAAACCTGCAGGAAGACGTTAAATTTAGAGGAAAAACTGAGAAATTACACCAAAACCTGCAGGAGATGCTAAATTTAGAGGAAAAACTGAGAAATTACAGCAAAACCTGCAGGAAGATCCTAAATTTAGAGGAAAAACTGAGAAATTACAGCAAAACCTGCAGGAAGATGCTAAATTTAGAGGAAAACATCAGAATTATAACATTTATCAGGCAGAGATTCATCCCGAGAGCCCTGAAACCTGCAGGAAGACGTTAAATTTAGAGGAAAAACTGAGAAATTACAGCAAAACCTGCAGGAAGATCCTAAATTTAGAGGAAAAACTGAGAAATTACAGCAAAACCTGCAGGAAGATGCTAAATTTAGAGGGAAAATATTAGAATTATAACATTTATCGGGCAGAGATTCATCCCGAGAGCCCTGAAACCTGCAGGAAGATCTTAAATTTAGAGGAAAAACTGAGAAATTACAGCAAAACCTGCAGGAAGATGCTAAATTTAGAGGGAAAATATTAGAATTATAACATTTATCAGGTAGAGATTCATCCCGAGAGCCCTGAAACCTGCAGGAAGACGTTAAATTTAGAGGAAAAACTGAGAAATTACACCAAAACCTGCAGGAAGATCCTAAATTTAGAGGAAAAACTGAGAAATTACAGCAAAACCTGCAGGAAGATGCTAAATTTAGAGGGAAAATATTAGAATTATAACATTTATCGGGCAGAGATTCATCCCGAGAGCCCTGAAACCTGCAGGAAGACGTTAAATTTAGAGGAAAAACTGAGAAATTACAGCAAAACCTGCAGGAAGATGCTAAATTTAGAGGAAAATATCAGAATTATAACATTTATCAGGTAGAGATTCATCCCGAGAGCCCTGAAACCTGCAGGAAGACGTTAAATTTAGAGGAAAAACTGAGAAATTACAGCAAAACCTGCAGGAAGATGCTAAATTTAGAGGAAAAACATCAGAATTATAACATTTATCGGCAGAGATTCATCCCGAGAGCCCTGAAACCTGCAGGAAGACGTTAAATTTAGAGGAAAAACTGAGAAATTACAGCAAAACCTGCAGGAAGATCCTAAATTTAGAGGAAAAACTGAGAAATTACAGCAAAACCTGCAGGAAGATGCTAAATTTAGAGGAAAAATATTAGAATTATAACATTTATCAGGCAGAGATTCATCCCGAGAGCCCTGAAACCTGCAGGAAGATCCTAAATTTAGAGGAAAAACTGGGAAATTACAGCAAAACCTGCAGGAACATGCTAAATTTAGAGGGAAAATATTAGAATTATAACATTTATCAGGTAGAGATTCATCCCGAGAGCCCTGAAACCTGCAGGAAGACGTTAAATTTAGAGGAAAAACTGAGAAATTAAACCAAAACCTGCAGGAAGATCCTAAATTTAGAGGAAAAACTGAGAAATTACAGCAAAACCTGCAGGAAGATGCTAAATTTAGAGGGAAAATATTAGAATTATAACATTTATCGGGCAGAGATTCATCCCGAGAGCCCTGAAACCTGCAGGAAGACGTTAAATTTAGAGGAAAAACTGAGAAATTACAGCAAAACCTGCAGGAAGATCCGAAATTTAGAGGAAAAACTGAGAAATTACAGCAAAACCTGCAGGAAGATGCTAAATTTAGAGGAAAAACATCAGAATTATAACATTTATCAGGTAGAGATTCATCCCAAGAGCCCTGAAACCTGCAGGAAGACGTTAAATTTAGAGGAAAAACTGAGAAATTACACCAAAACCTGCAGGAAGATGCGAAACAAAGAGGAAAAATTGAGAAACTACAGCAAAACCTGCAGGAAGATGCTAAATTTAGAGGAAAAACATCAGAATTATAACATTTATCGGGCAGAGATTCATCCCGAGAGCCCTGAAACCTGCAGGAAGACGTTAAATTTAGAGGAAAAACTGAGAAATTACAGCAAAACCTGCAGGAAGATCCTAAATTTAGAGGAAAAACTGATAAATTACAGCAAAACCTGCAAGAAGATGCTAAATTTAGAGGGAAAATATTAGAATTATAACATTTATCGGGCAGAGATTCATCCCGAGAGCCCTGAAACCTGCAGGAAGACGTTAAATTTAGAGGAAAAACTGAGAAATTACAGCAAAACCTGCAGGAAGATGCTAAATTTGGAGGAAAAACATAAGAATTATAACATTTATCAGGTAGAGATTCATCCCGAGAGCCCTGAAACCTGCAGGAAGACGTTAAATTTAGAGGAAAAACTGAGAAATTAAACCAAAACCTGCAGGAAGATGCTAAATTTAGAGGAAAAACATCAGAATTATAAATTTTATCGGGCAGAGATTCATCCCGAGAGCCCTGAAACCTGCAGGAAGACGTTAAATTTTGAGGAAAAACTGAGAAATTAAACCAAAACCTGCAGGAAGATCCTAAATTTAGAGGAAAAACTGATAAATTACAGCAAAACCTGCAAGAAGATGCTAAATTTAGAGGGAAAATATTAGAATTATAACATTTATCGGGCAGAGATTCATCCCGAGAGCCCTGAAACCTGCAGGAAGACGTTAAATTTAGAGGAAAAACTGAGAAATTACAGCAAAACCTGCAGGAAGATGCTAAATTTGGAGGAAAAACATAAGAATTATAACATTTATCAGGTAGAGATTCATCCCGAGAGCCCTGAAACCTGCAGGAAGACGTTAAATTTAGAGGAAAAACTGAGAAATTAAACCAAAACCTGCAGGAAGATGCTAAATTTAGAGGAAAAACATCAGAATTATAAATTTTATCGGGCAGAGATTCATCCCGAGAGCCCTGAAACCTGCAGGAAGACGTTAAATTTTGAGGAAAAACTGAGAAATTAAACCAAAACCTGCAGGAAGATCCGAAATTTAGAGGAAAAACTGAGAAATTACAGCAAAACCTGCAGGAAGATGCTAAATTTAGAGGGAAAACATCAGAAATATAACATTTATCAGGTAGAGATTAATCCTGAGAGCCCTGAAACCTGCAGGAAGACGTTAAATTTAGAGGATAAACTGAGAAATTACACCAAAACCTGCAGGAAGATCCTAAATTTAGAGGAAAAACTGAGAAATTACAGCAAAACCTATAGGAAGATGCTAAATTTAGAGGGAAAATATTAGAATTATAACATTTATCAGGTAGAGATTCATCCCGAGAGCCCTGAAACCTGCAGGAAGACGTTAAATTTAGAGGAAAAACTGAGAAATTACAGCAAAACCTGCAGGAAGATCCTAAATTTAGAGGAAAAACTGAGAAATTACAGCAAAACCTGCAGGAAGATGCTAAATTTAGAGGAAAAACATCAGAATTATGAATTTTATCGGGCAGAGATTCATCCCGAGAGCCCTGAAACCTGCAGGAAGACGTTAAATTTAGAGGAAAAACTGAGAAATTACAGCAAAACCTGCAGGAAGATCCGAAATTTAGAGGAAAAACTGAGAAATTACAGCAAAACCTGCAGGAAGATCCTAAATTTAGAGGAAAAACTGAGAAATTACAGCAAAACCTATAGGAAGATGCTAAATTTAGAGGGAAAATATTAGAATTATAACATTTATCAGGTAGAGATTCATCCCGAGAGCCCTGAAACCTGCAGGAAGACGTTAAATTTAGAGGAAAAACTGAGAAATTACAGCAAAACCTGCAGGAAGATGCTAAATTTAGAGGAAAAACATCAGAATTATAACATTTATTGGGCAGAGATTCATCCCGAGAGCCCTGAAACCTGCAGGAAGACGTTAAATTTAGAGGAAAAACTGAGAAATTACAGCAAAACCTGCAGGAAGATCCTAAATTTAGAGGAAAAACTGATAAATTACAGCAAAACCTGCAAGAAGATGCTAAATTTAGAGGAAAAACATCAGAATTATAACATTTATCGGGCAGAGATTCATCCCGAGAGCCCTGAAACCTGCAGGAAGACGTTAAATTTAGAGGAAAAACATCAGAATTATAACATTTATCAGGTAGAGATTCATCCCGAGAGCCCTGAAACCTGCAGGAAGACGTTAAATTTAGAGGAAAAACTGAGAAATTACAGCAAAACCTGCAGGAAGATCCTAAATTTAGAGGAAAAACTGATAAATTACAGCAAAACCTGCAAGAAGATGCTAAATTTAGAGGGAAAATATTAGAATTATAACATTTATCGGGCAGAGATTCATCCCGAGAGCCCTGAAACCTGCAGGAAGACGTTAAATTTAGAGGAAAAACTGAGAAATTACAGCAAAACCTGCAGGAAGATGGTAAATTTAGAGGAAAAACATCAGAATTATAACATTTATCAGGTAGAGATTCATCCCGAGAGCCCTGAAACCTGCAGGAAGACGTTAAATTTAGAGGAAAAACTGAGAAATTACAGCAAAACCTGCAGGAAGATCCTAAATTTAGAGGAAAAACTGATAAATTACAGCAAAACCTGCAAGAAGATGCTAAATTTAGAGGGAAAATATTAGAATTATAACATTTATCGGGCAGAGATTCATCCCGAGAGCCCTGAAACCTGCAGGAAGACGTTAAATTTAGAGGAAAAACTGAGAAATTACAGCAAAACCTGCAGGAAGATGGAAAATTTAGAGGAAAAACATCAGAATTATAACATTTATCAGGTAGAGATTCATCCCGAGAGCCCTGAAACCTGCAGGAAGACGTTAAATTTAGAGGAAAAACTGAGAAATTACAGCAAAACCTGCAGGAAGATCCTAAATTTAGAGGAAAAACTGAGAAATTACAGCAAAACCTGCAGGAAGATGCTAAATTTAGAGGGAAAATATTGGAATTATAACATTTATCGGGCAGAGATTCATCCCGAGAGCCCTGAAACCTGCAGGAAGACGTTAAATTTAGAGGAAAAACTGAGAAATTACAGCAAAACCTGCAGGAAGATGGTAAATTTAGAGGAAAAACTGAGAAATTACAGCAGAACCTGCAGGAAGATGCTAAATTTAGAGGGAAAATATTGGAATTATAACATTTATCGGGCAGAGATTCATCCCGAGAGCCCTGAAACCTGCAGGAAGACGTTAAATTTAGAGGAAAAACTGAGAAATTACAGCAAAACCTGCAGGAAGATGGTAAATTTAGAGGGAAAATATCAGAATTATAACATTTATCAGGTAGAGATTCATCCCGAGAGCCCTGAAACCTGCAGGAAGACGTTAAATTTAGAGGAAAAACTGAGAAATTAAACCAAAACCTGCAGGAAGATCCTAAATTTAGAGGAAAAACTGAGAAATTACAGCAAAACCTGCAGGAAGATGCCAAATTTAGAGGAAAAACATAAGAATTATAACATTTATCGGTCAGAGATTCATCCCGAGAGCCCTGAAACCTGCAGGAAGATGTTAAATTTAGAGGAAAAACTGAGAAATGACAGCAAAACCTGCAGGAAGATGCTAAATTTAGAGGAAAAACATCAGAATTATAACATTTATCAGGTAGAGATTCATCCCGAGAGCCCTGAAACCTGCAGGAAGACGTTAAATTTAGAGGAAAAACTGAGAAATTAAACCAAAACCTGCAGGAAGATGCTAAATTTAGAGGGAAAATATTAGAATTATAACATTTATCGGGCAGAGATTCATCCCGAGAGCCCTGAAACCTGCAGGAAGACGTTAAATTTAGAGGAAAAACTGAGAAATTACAGCAAAACCTGCAGGAAGATGCTAAATTTAGAGGAAAAACATCAGAATTATAACATTTATCGGGCAGAGATTCATCCCGAGAGCCCTGAAACCTGCAGGAAGACGTTAAATTTAGAGGAAAAACTGAGAAATTACAGCAAAACCTGCAGGAAGATGGTAAATTTAGAGGGAAAATATCAGAATTATAACATTTATCAGGTAGAGATTCATCCCGAGAGCCCTGAAACCTGCAGGAAGACGTTAAATTTAGAGGAAAAACTGAGAAATTAAACCAAAACCTGCAGGAAGATGCTAAATTTAGAGGAAAAACATCAGAATTATAACATTTATCAGGTAGAGATTCATCCCGAGAGCCCTGAAACCTGCAGGAAGACGTTAAATTTAGAGGAAAAACTGAGAAATTAAACCAAAACCTGCAGGAAGATCCGAAATTTAGAGGAAAAACTGAGAAATTACAGCAAAACCTGCAGGAAGATGCCAAATTTAGAGGGAAAATATTAGAATTATAACATTTATCGGGCAGAGATTCATCCCGAGAGCCCTGAAACCTGCAGGAAGACGTTAAATTTAGAGGAAAAACTGAGAAATTAAACCAAAACCTGCAGGAAGACGTTAAATTTAGAGGAAAAACTGAGAAATTAAACCAAAACCTGCAGGAAGATCCTAAATTTAGAGGAAAAACATCAGAATTATAAATTTTATCGAGCAGAGATTCATCCCGAGAGCCCTGAAACCTGCAGGAAGACGTTAAATTTAGAGGAAAAACTGAGAAATGACAGCAAAACCTGCAGGAAGATGCTAAATTTAGAGGAAAAACATCAGAATTATAACATTTATCAGGTAGAGATTCATCCCGAGAGCCCTGAAACCTGCAGGAAGACGTTAAATTTAGAGGAAAAACTGAGAAATTACACCAAAACCTGCAGGAAGATGCTAAATTTAGAGGAAAAACATCAGAATTATAACATTTATCGGGCAGAGATTCATCCCGAGAGCCCTGAAACCTGCAGGAAGACGTTAAATTTAGAGGAAAAACTGAGAATTTAAACCAAAACCTGCAGGAAGATCCTAAATTTAGAGGAAAAACTGAGAAATTACAGCAAAACCTGCAGGAAGATGCTAAATTTAGAGGGAAAATATTAGAATTATAACATTTATCGGGCAGAGATTCATCCCGAGAGCCCTGAAACCTGCAGGAAGACGTTAAATTTAGAGGAAAAACTGAGAAATTAAACCAAAACCTGCAGGAAGATCCTAAATTTAGAGGAAAAACTGGGAAATTAAACCAAAACCTGCAGGAAGACGTTGAATTTCGAGGAAAAACTGAGAAATTACAGCAAAACCTGCAGGAAGATGCTAAATTTAGAGGGAAAATATTAGAATTATAACATTTATCCGGCAGAGATTCATCCCGAGAGCCCTGAAACCTGCAGGAAGACGTTAAATTCAGAGGAAAAACTGAGAAATTACAGCAAAACCTGCAGGAAGATGCTAAATTTAGAGGAAAAACATCAGAATTATAACATTTATCAGGTAGAGATTCATCCCGAGAGCCCTGAAACCTGCAGGAAGATCCTAAATTTAGAGGAAAAACTGGGAAATTAAACCAAAACCTGCAGGAAGACGTTGAATTTAGAGGAAAAACTGAGAAATTAAACCAAAACCTGCAGGAAGATCCTAAATTTAGAGGAAAAACTGAGAAATTACAGCAAAACCTGCAGGAAGATGCTAAATTTAGAGGGAAAATATTAGAATTATAACATTTATCCGGCAGAGATTCATCCCGAGAGCCCTGAAACCTGCAGGAAGACGTTAAATTTAGAGGAAAAACTGAGAAATTACAGCAAAACCTGCAGGAAGATGCTAAATTTAGAGGAAAAACATCAGAATTATAACATTTATCGGTCAGAGATTCATCCCGAGAGCCCTGAAACCTGCAGGAAGATCCTAAATTTAGAGGAAAAACTGGGAAATTAAACCAAAACCTGCAGGAAGACGTTAAATTTAGAGGAAAAACTGAGAAATTACAGCAAAACCTGCAGGAAGATGCTAAATTTAGAGGAAAAACATAAGAATTATAACATTTATCAGGTAGAGATTCATCCCGAGAGCCCTGAAACCTGCAGGAAGACGTTAAATTTAGAGGAAAAACTGAGAAATTACAGCAAAACCTGCAGGAAGATGCTAAATTTAGAGGAAAAACATCAGAATTATAACATTTATCAGGTAGAGATTCATCCCGAGAGCCCTGAAACCTGCAGGAAGACGTTAAATTTAGAGGAAAAACTGAGAAATTACAGCAAAACCTGCAGGAAGATGCTAAATTTAGAGGAAAAACATCAGAATTATAACATTTATCAGGTAGAGATTCATCCCGAGAGCCCTGAAACCTGCAGGAAGACGTTAAATTTAGAGGAAAAACTGAGAAATTAAACCAAAACCTGCAGGAAGATCCTAAATTTAGAGGAAAAACTGAGAAATTACAGCAAAACCTGCAGGAAGATGCTAAATTTAGAGGAAAAACATCAGAATTATAACATTTATCGGTCAGAGATTCATCCCGAGAGCCCTGAAACCTGCAGGAAGACGTTAAATTTAGAGGAAAAACTGAGAAATTACAGCAAAACCTGCAGGAAGATGCTAAATTTAGAGGAAAAACTGAGAAATTAAACCAAAACCTGCAGGAAGACGTTAAATTTAGAGGAAAAACTGAGAAATTACACCAAAACCTGCAGGAAGATCCTAAATTTAGAGGAAAAACTGAGAAATTACAGCAAAACCTGCAGGAAGATGCTAAATTTAGAGGGAAAATATTAGAATTATAACATTTATCAGGTAGAGATTCATCCCGAGAGCCCTGAAACCTGCAGGAAGACGTTAAATTTAGAGGAAAAACTGAGAAATTAAACCAAAACCTGCAGGAAGATCCTAAATTTAGAGGAAAAACTGAGAAATTACAGCAAAACCTGCAGGAAGATGCTAAATTTAGAGGGAAAATATTAGAATTATAACATTTATCGGGCAGAGATTCATCCCGAGAGCCCTGAAACCTGCAGGAAGACGTTAAATTTAGAGGAAAAACTGAGAAATTACAGCAAAACCTGCAGGAAGATGCTAAATTTAGAGGAAAAACATCAGAATTATAACATTTATCGGGCAGAGATTCATCCCGAGAGCCCTGAAACCTGCAGGAAGACGTTAAATTTAGAGGAAAAACATCAGAATTATAACATTTATCAGGTAGAGATTCATCCCGAGAGCCCTGAAACCTGCAGGAAGACGTTAAATTTAGAGGAAAAACTGAGAAATTAAACCAAAACCTGCAGGAAGATCCTAAATTTAGAGGAAAAACTGAGAAATTACAGCAAAACCTGCAGGAAGATGCTAAATTTAGAGGGAAAATATTAGAATTATAACATTTATCGGCAGAGATTCATCCCGAGAGCCCTGAAACCTGCAGGAAGACGTTAAATTTAGAGGAAAAACTGAGAAATTACAGCAAAACCTGCAGGAAGATCCTAAATTTAGAGGAAAAACTGAGAAATTACAGCAAAACCTGCAGGAAGATGCTAAATTTAGAGGAAAAACATCAGAATTATAACATTTATCAGGTAGAGATTCATCCCGAGAGCCCTGAAACCTGCAGGAAGACGTTAAATTTAGAGGAAAAACTGAGAAATTACAGCAAAACCTGCAGGAAGATGCTAAATTTAGAGGAAAAACATCAGAATTATAACATTTATCAGGTAGAGATTCATCCCGAGAGCCCTGAAACCTGCAGGAAGACGTTAAATTTAGAGGAAAATATTAGAATTATAACATTTATCAGGTAGAGATTCATCCCGAGAGCCCTGAAACCTGCAGGAAGACGTTAAATTTAGAGGAAAAACTGAGAAATTAAACCAAAACCTGCAGGAAGATCCTAAATTTAGAGGAAAAACTGAGAAATTACAGCAAAACCTGCAGGAAGATGCTAAATTTAGAGGGAAAATATTAGAATTATAACATTTATCCGGCAGAGATTCATCCCGAGAGCCCTGAAACCTGCAGGAAGACGTTAAATTTAGAGGAAAAACTGAGAAATTACAGCAAAACCTGCAGGAAGATGCTAAATTTAGAGGAAAAACATCAGAATTATAACATTTATCGGCAGAGATTCATCCCGAGAGCCCTGAAACCTGCAGGAAGACGTTAAATTTAGAGGAAAAACTGAGAAATTACAGCAAAACCTGCAGGAAGATGCTAAATTTAGAGGAAAAACATCAGAATTATAACATTTATCGGTCAGAGATTCATCCCGAGAGCCCTGAAACCTGCAGGAAGATGCTAAATTTAGAGGAAAAACATTAGAATTATAACATTTATCAGGTAGAGATTCATCCCGAGAGCCCTGAAACCTGCAGGAAGACGTTAAATTTAGAGGAAAAACTGAGAAATTAAACCAAAACCTGCAGGAAGATCCTAAATTTAGAGGAAAAACTGAGAAATTACAGCAAAACCTGCAGGAAGATGCTAAATTTAGAGGGAAAATATTAGAATTATAACATTTATCAGGCAGAGATTCATCCCGAGAGCCCTGAAACCTGCAGGAAGACGTTAAATTTAGAGGAAAAACTGAGAAATTACACCAAAACCTGCAGGAAGATCCTAAATTTAGAGGAAAAACTGAGAAATTACAGCAAAACCTGCAGGAAGATGCTAAATTTAGAGGAAAAACATCAGAATTATAACATTTATCAGGCAGAGATTCATCCCGAGAGCCCTGAAACCTGCAGGAAGACGTTAAATTTAGAGGAAAAACTGAGAAATTACAGCAAAACCTGCAGGAAGATGCTAAATTTAGAGGAAAAACATCAGAATTATAACATTTATCAGGTAGAGATTCATCCCGAGAGCCCTGAAACCTGCAGGAAGACGTTAAATTTAGAGGAAAAACTGAGAAATTAAACCAAAACCTGCAGGAAGACGATGAATTTAGAGGAAAAACTGAGAAATTAAACCAAAACCTGCAGGAAGACGTTGAATTTAGAGGAAAAACTGAGAAATTACACCAAAACCTGCAGGAAGATGCTAAATTCAGAGGAAAAACATCAGAATTATAACATTTATCGGGCAGAGATTCATCCCGAGAGCCCTGAAACCTGCAGGAAGACGTTAAATTTAGAGGAAAAACTGAGAAATTACACCAAAACCTGCAGGAAGATGCTAAATTTAGAGGAAAAACTGAGAAATTAAACCAAAACCTGCAGGAAGATCCTAAATTTAGAGGAAAAACTGAGAAATTACAGCAAAACCTGCAGGAAGATCCTAAATTTAGAGGAAAAACTGAGAAATTACAGCAAAACCTGCAGGAAGATGCTAAATTTAGAGGGAAAATATTAGAATTATAACATTTATCAGGTAGAGATTCATCCCGAGAGCCCTGAAACCTGCAGGAAGACGTTAAATTTAGAGGAAAAACTGAGAAATTACAGCAAAACCTGCAGGAAGATGCTAAATTTAGAGGAAAAACATCAGAATTATAACATTTATCAGGTAGAGATTCATCCCGAGAGCCCTGAAACCTGCAGGAAGACGTTAAATTTAGAGGAAAAACTGAGAAATTAAACCAAAACCTGCAGGAAGATCCTAAATTTAGAGGAAAAACTGAGAAATTACAGCAAAACCTGCAGGAAGATGCTAAATTTAGAGGGAAAATATTAGAATTATAACATTTATCGGCAGAGATTCATCCCGAGAGCCCTGAAACCTGCAGGAAGACGTTAAATTTAGAGGAAAAACTGAGAAATTACAGCAAAACCTGCAGGAAGATGCTAAATTTAGAGGAAAAATATCAGAATTATAACATTTATCAGGTAGAGATTCATCCCGAGAGCCCTGAAACCTGCAGGAAGACGTTAAATTTAGAGGAAAAACTGAGAAATTACAGCAAAACCTGCAGGAAGATGCTAAATTTAGAGGAAAAACATCAGAATTATAACATTTATCAGGTAGAGATTCATCCCGAGAGCCCTGAAACCTGCAGGAAGACGTTAAATTTAGAGGAAAAACTGAGAAATTACACCAAAACCTGCAGGAAGATCCTAAATTTAGAGGAAAAACTGAGAAATTACAGCAAAACCTGCAGGAAGATGCTAAATTTAGAGGGAAAATATTAGAATTATAACATTTATCAGGCAGAGATTCATCCCGAGAGCCCTGAAACCTGCAGGAAGACGTTAAATTTAGAGGAAAAACTGAGAAATTACACCAAAACCTGCAGGAAGATCCTAAATTTAGAGGAAAAACTGAGAAATTACAGCAAAACCTGCAGGAAGATGCTAAATTTAGAGGAAAAACATCAGAATTATAACATTTATCAGGTAGAGATTCATCCCGAGAGCCCTGAAACCTGCAGGAAGATGCTAAATTTAGAGGAAAAACATCAGAATTATAACATTTATCAGGTAGAGATTCATCCCGAGAGCCCTGAAACCTGCAGGAAGACGTTAAATTTAGAGGAAAAACTGAGAAATTACACCAAAACCTGCAGGAAGATGCTAAATTTAGAGGAAAAACATCAGAATTATAACATTTATCAGGCAGAGATTCATCCCGAGAGCCCTGAAACCTGCAGGAAGACGTTAAATTTAGAGGAAAAACTGAGAAATTAAACCAAAACCTGCAGGAAGATCCTAAATTTAGAGGAAAAACTGAGAAATTACAGCAAAACCTGCAGGAAGATGCTAAATTTAGAGGGAAAATATCAGAATTATAACATTTATCCGGCAGAGATTCATCCCGAGAGCCCTGAAACCTGCAGGAAGACGTTAAATTTAGAGGAAAAACTGAGAAATTAAACCAAAACCTGCAGGAAGATCCTAAATTTAGAGGAAAAACTGAGAAATTACAGCAAAACCTGCAGGAAGATGCTAAATTTAGAGGGAAAATATTAGAATTATAACATTTATCAGGTAGAGATTCATCCCGAGAGCCCTGAAACCTGCAGGAAGACGTTAAATTTAGAGGAAAAACTGAGAAATTACAGCAAAACCTGCAGGAAGATGCTAAATTTAGAGGGAAAATATTAGAATTATA
Organism: Amphiprion clarkii; assembly: GCA_027123335.1. Lineage (NCBI taxonomy): Eukaryota > Metazoa > Chordata > Actinopteri > Pomacentridae > Amphiprion > Amphiprion clarkii. The sequence continues at coordinate 14,420,311 of CM049589.1, forward strand.
ACATTTATCAGGTCAGAGATTCATCCCGAGAGCCCTGAAACCTGCAGGAAGACGTTAAATTTAGAGGAAAAACTGAGAAATTACAGCAAAACCTGCAGGAAGATGCTAAATTTAGAGGAAAAACATCAGAATTATAACATTTATCGGTCAGAGATTCATCCCGAGAGCCCTGAAACCTGCAGGAAGACGTTAAATTTAGAGGAAAAACTGAGAAATTACAGCAAAACCTGCAGGAAGATGCTAAATTTAGAGGAAAAACATCAGAATTATAACATTTATCAGGTAGAGATTCATCCCGAGAGCCCTGAAACCTGCAGGAAGACGTTAAATTTAGAGGAAAAACTGAGAAATTAAACCAAAACCTGCAGGAAGATCCTAAATTTAGAGGAAAAACTGAGAAATTACAGCAAAACCTGCAGGAAGATGCTAAATTTATATGAAAAACATCAGAATTATAACATTTATCGGTCAGAGATTCATCCCGAGAGCCCTGAAACCTGCAGGAAGACGTTAAATTTAGAGGAAAAACTGAGAAATTACAGCAAAACCTGCAGGAAGATGCTAAATTTAGAGGAAAAATTAGAATTACAGCAAACCTGCAGGAAGATTAATTTAGAGGAAAACTGAGAAATTACAGCAAACCTGCAGGAAGACGTTAAATTTAGAGGAAAAACTGAGAAATTACAGCAAAACCTGCAGGAAGATGCTAAATTTAGAGGAAAAACATCAGAATTATAACATTTATCAGGTAGAGATTCATCCCGAGAGCCCTGAAACCTGCAGGAAGACGTTAAATTTAGAGGAAAAACTGAGAAATTAAACCAAAACCTGCAGGAAGATCCTAAATTTAGAGGAAAAACTGAGAAATTACAGCAAAACCTGCAGGAAGATGCTAAATTTAGAGGAAAAACATCAGAATTATAACATTTATCGGTCAGAGATTCATCCCGAGAGCCCTGAAACCTGCAGGAAGACGTTAAATTTAGAGGAAAAACTGAGAAATTACACCAAAACCTGCAGGAAGATGCTAAATTTAGAGGAAAAACATCAGAATTATAACATTTATCGGGCAGAGATTCATCCCGAGAGCCCTGAAACCTGCAGGAAGACGTTAAATTTAGAGGAAAAACATCAGAATTATAACATTTATCAGGTAGAGATTCATCCCGAGAGCCCTGAAACCTGCAGGAAGACGTTAAATTTAGAGGAAAAACTGAGAAATTACACCAAAACCTGCAGGAAGATCCTAAATTTAGAGGAAAAACTGAGAAATTACAGCAAAACCTGCAGGAAGATGCTAAATTTAGAGGAAAATATCAGAATTATAACATTTATCGGGCAGAGATTCATCCCGAGAGCCCTGAAACCTGCAGGAAGATGTTAAATTTAGAGGAAAAACTGAGAAATTAAACCAAAACCTGCAGGAAGATCCTAAATTTAGAGGAAAAACTGAGAAATTACACCAAAACATGCAGGAAGATGCTAAATTTAGAGGAAAAACTGAGAAATTACACCAAAACCTGCAGGAAGATGCTAAATTTAGAGGGAAAATATTAGAATTATAACATTTATCAGGTAGAGATTCATCCCGAGAGCCCCGAAACCTGCAGGAAGACGTTAAATTTCGAGGAAAAACTGAGAAATTACACCAAAACCTGCAGGAAGATGCGAAATAAAGAGGAAAAATTGAGAAATTAAACCAAAACCCGCAGGAAGACATCAAGTTTAGAGGAAAAACATCAAAATAGCAACTTTTATAAGGTAGAGATTCACCCTGAGAGCCTGAAACCTGCAGGAAGATGCTAAATAAAGAGGAAAAAAGGAGAAATCACACAAAAACCTGCAGGAAGACATCAAGTTTCGATGAAAATCATCAAAATAACAACTTTTATCAGGCAGAGATTCACCCCTGAGCCCTGAAACCTGCAGGAAGATCGTTAAATTTAGAGGAAAAACTGAGAAATTAAACCAAAACCTGCAGGAAGATGCTAAATTTATAAGAAAAACTTCAGAATTATAACATTTATCGGGCAGAGATTCATCCCGAGAGCCCTGAAACCTGCAGGAAGACGTTAAATTTAGAGGAAAAACTGAGAAATTACACCAAAACCTGCAGGAAGATGCTAAATTTATATGAAAAACATCAGAATTATAACATTTATCGGTCAGAGATTCATCCCGAGAGCCCTGAAACCTGCAGGAAGATGCTAAATTTAGAGGAAAAACATTAGAATTATAACATTTATCAGGTAGAGATTCATCCCGAGAGCCCTGAAACCTGCAGGAAGACGTTAAATTTAGAGGAAAAACTGAGAAATTACACCAAAACCTGCAGGAAGATGCTAAATTTAGAGGGAAAATATTAGAATTATAACATTTATCAGGTAGAGATTCATCCCGAGAGCCCTGAAACCTGCAGGAAGACGTTAAATTTCGAGGAAAAACTGAGAAATTACACCAAAACCTGCAGGAAGATGCGAAATAAAGAGGAAAAATTGAGAAATTAAACCAAAACCCGCAGGAAGACATCAAGTTTAGAGGAAAAACATCAAAATAGCAACTTTTATCAGGTAGAGATTCACCCTGAGAGCCTGAAACCTGCAGGAAGATGCTAAATATAGAGGAAAAAAGGAGAAATCACACAAAAACCTGCAGGAAGACGTTAAATTTAGAGGAAAAACTGAGAAATTACACCAAAACCTGCAGGAAGATGCTAAATTTAGAGGAAAAACATCGGAATTATAACATTTATCGGGAAGAGATTCATCCCGACAGCCCTGAAACCTGCAGAAAGATGATAAATTTACAGGAATAACATCAAAATAACAACTTTTATCAGGTAGAGATTCATCCAGAGAGCCCTGAAACCTGCAGAAAGACGTCAAATTTAGAGTAAAAACTGAGAAATTACACCAAAACCTGCAGAAAGATGCTAAATTTATATGAAAAACATCAGAATTATAACATTTATCAGGTAGAGATTCACCCTGAGAGCCCTGAAACCTGCAGGAAGTTGCTAAATTTAGAGGAAAAACATCAGAATTGTAACATTTATCAGGTAGAGATTCATCCCGAGAGCCCTGAATCCTGCAGGAAGACGTTAAATTTAGAGGAAAAACTGAGAAATTAAACCAAAACCTGCAGGAAGATCCTAAATTTAGAGGAAAAACTGAGAAATTAAACCAAAACCTGCAGGAAGATCCTAAATTTAGAGGAAAAACATCAGAATTATAACATTTATCTGGTAGAGATTCATCCTGAGAGCCCTGAAACCTGCAGGAAAAAGTCATATTTATGAGAAAAGCATTAAAATTACCAGATATGCAAAGTAAATGAAGATGAAGACGAGGGTCCTGGTGCTCAGATGAAGATGAGGGTCCTGGTGTTCAGATGAAGATGAGGGTCCTGGTGTTCACATGAAGATGAGGGTCCCGGTTTTCAGAAAAAGATGAAGATGAGGGTCCTGGTATTCAGATGAAGTTGAGGGTCCTGCTAATAAGATGAAGATGAAGATGAAGACGAGGGTCCTGGTGTTCAGATGAAGACGAGGGTCCTGGTAATAAGATGAAGATGAGGATCCTGGAATTCAGATGAAGATGAAGAGGAGGGTCCTGGTATTCAGATGAAGACGAGGGTCCTGGTGTTCAGATGAAGATGAGGGTCCTGGTATTCAGATGAAGATGAGGGTCCTGGTGTTCAGATGAAGATGAGGGTCCTGGTATTCAGATGAAGATGAGGGTCCTGGTATTATGATGAAGATGAGGGTCCTGGTAATGAGATGAAGATGAGGGCCCTGGTATTCAGATAAAGATGAAGATGAGGGTCCTGGTATTCAGATAAAGATGAAGATGAGGGTCCTGGTGTTCAGATGAAGATGAAGATGAGGGTCCTGGTCTTCAGATGAAGATGAAAACAAGGTTCCTGGTGTTCAAATAAAGATGAAGATGAGGGTCCTGGTATTCAGATGAAGTTGAGGGTCCTGGTGTTCAGATAAACATGAAGATGAAGGTCCTGGTGTTCAAATAAAGATGAAGATGAGGGTCCTGGTATTCAGATAAAGACAAAGATGAAGATGAGGTTCCTGGTACTGAGATGAAGATGAGGGTCCTGGTGTTCAGATAAACATGAAGATGAGGGTCCTGGTATTCCGATGAAAATGAAGATGAGGGTCTTGGTTTTAAGATGAAGACGAAGACGAGGGTCCTGGTGTTCAGATGAAGATGAAGATGAGGGTCCCGGTATTCAGATAAAGACGAAGATGAGGGTCCTGGTATTCAGATGAAGTTGAGGGTCCTGGGATTGAGATGAAGATAAAGATGAATATGAGGGTCCTGGTATTCAGACAAAGATGAAGACGAGGGTCCTGGTGTTCAGATGAAGACGAGCGTCCTGGTAATAAGATGAAGATGGAGGATCATGGTATTCAGATGAAGACGAGGGTCCTGGTAATAAGATGAAGATGAGGATCCTGGAATTCAGATGAAGATGAAGAGGAGGGTCCTGGTATTCAGATGAAGACGAGGGTCCTGGTGTTCAGATGAAGATGAGGGTCCTGGTATTCAGATGAAAATGAGGGTCCTGGTATTCAGATGAAGACGAGGGTCCTGGTGCTCAGATGAAGATGAGGGTCCTGGTATTATGATGAAGATGAGGGTCCTGGTAATGAGATGAAGATGAGGGCCCTGGTATTCAGATGAAGATGAAGATGAGGGTCCTGGTATTCAGATAAAGATGAAGATGAGGGTCCTGGTGTTCAGATGAAGATGAAGATGAGGGTCCTGGTATTCAGATGAAGATGAAAACAAGGTTCCTGGTGTTCAAATAAAGATGAAGATGAGGGTCCTGGTATTCAGATGAAGTTGAGGGTCCTGGTGTTCAGATAAACATGAAGATGAGGGTCCTGGTATTCTGATGAAAATGAAGATGAGGGTCTTGGTTTTAAGATGAAGACGAAGACGAGGGTCCTGGTGTTCAGATGAAGATGAAGATGAGGGTCCTGGTATTCAGATAAAGACGAAGATGAGGGTCCTGGTATTCAGATGAAGTTGAGGGTCCTGGGATTCAGATGAAGATAAAGATGAAGATGAGGGTCCTGGTGGTCAGACAAAGATGAAGACGAGGGTCCTGATGTTCAGATGAAGACGAGCGTCCTGGTAATAAGATGAAGATGGAGGGTCATGGTATTCAGATGAAGACGAGGGTCCTGGTAATAAGATGAAGATGAGGATCCTGGAATTCAGAAGATGAAGAGGAGGGTCCTGGCGTTCAGATGAAGATGAGGGTCCTGGTATTCAGATGAAGACGAGGGTCCTGGTATTCAGTTTAAGATGAAGTTGAGGGTCCTGGTATTCAGATGAAGATGAAGACGAGGGTCCTGGTATTCAGATGAAGACGAGGGTCCTGGTGCTCAGATGAAGATGAGGGTCCAGGTATTCAGATGAAGATGAAGACGAGGGTCCTGGTGTTCAGATGAAGATGAGGATCCTGGTCTTCAGATGAAAACGAGGGTCCTGGCATTCAGATGAAGATGTGGGTCCTGGTGTTCAGACAGAGATGAGGATGAAGATGAGGGTCCTGGTATTCAGATGAAGTTGAGGGTCCTGGTAATAAGATGAAGATGAAGATGAGGGTCCTGGTAATGAGATGAAGATGAGGGCCCTGGTATTCAGATAAAGATGAAGATGAGGGTCCCGGTATTCAGATAAAGATGAAGATGAGGGTCCTGGTGTTCAGATGAAGATGAAGATGAGGGTCCTGGTGTTCAGATGAAGATGAAGATGAGGGTCCTGGTATTCAGATAAAGACGAAGATGAGGGTCCTGGTATTCAGATGAAGTTGAGGGACCTGGGATTCAGATGAAGATAAAGATGAAGATGAGGGTCCTGGTGGAAGATGCTAAATAAAGAGGAAAAAAGGAGAAATCACACAAAAACCTGCAGGAAGACATCAAGTTTCGATGAAAATCATCAAAATAACAACTTTTATCAGGCAGAGATTCACCCCTGAGCCCTGAAACCTGCAGGAAGATCGTTAAATTTAGAGGAAAAACTGAGAAATTAAACCAAAACCTGCAGGAAGATGCTAAATTTATAAGAAAAACTTCAGAATTATAACATTTATCGGGCAGAAATTCACCCTGAGAGCCCCGAAACCTGCAGGAAGACGTTAAATTTAGAGGAAAAACTGAGAAATTACACCAAAACCTGCAGAAAGATGCTAAATTTATATGAAAAACATCAGAATTATAACATTTATCGGGAAGAGATTCATCCCGACAGCCCTGAAACCTGCAGAAAGATGATAAATTTACAGGAATAACATCAAAATAACAACTTTTATCAGGTAGAGATTCATCCAGAGAGCCCTGAAACCTGCAGGAAGACGTTAAATGTCGAGGAAAAACTGAGAAATTACACCAAAACCTGCAGGAAGATGCTAAATTTAGAGGGAAAATATTAGAATTATAACATTTATCAGGTAGAGATTCATCCCGAGAGCCCTGAAACCTGCAGGAAGACGTTAAATTTCGAGGAAAAACTGAGAAATTACACCAAAACCTGCAGGAAGATGCGAAATAAAGAGGAAAAATTGAGAAATTAAACCAAAACCCGCAGGAAGACATCAAGTTTAGAGGAAAAACATCAAAATAGCAACTTTTATAAGGTAGAGATTCACCCTGAGAGCCTGAAACCTGCAGGAAGATGCTAAATAAAGAGGAAAAAAGGAGAAATCACACAAAAACCTGCAGGAAGACGTTAAATTTAGAGGAAAAACTGAGAAATTACACCAAAACCTGCAGAAAGATGCTAAATTTATATGAAAAACATCAGAATTATAACATTTATCGGGAAGAGATTCATCCCGACAGCCCTGAAACCTGCAGAAAGATGATAAATTTACAGGAATAACATCAAAATAACAACTTTTATCAGGTAGAGATTCATCCAGAGAGCCCTGAAACCTGCAGAAAGACGTCAAATTTAGAGTAAAAACTGAGAAATTACACCAAAACCTGCAGAAAGATGCTAAATTTATATGAAAAACATCAGAATTATAACATTTATCAGGTAGAGATTCACCCTGAGAGCCCTGAAACCTGCAGGAAGTTGCTAAATTTAGAGGAAAAACATCAGAATTGTAACATTTATCAGGTAGAGATTCATCCCGAGAGCCCTGAATCCTGCAGGAAGACGTTAAATTTAGAGGAAAAACTGAGAAATTAAACCAAAACCTGCAGGAAGATCCTAAATTTAGAGGAAAAACTGAGAAATTAAACCAAAACCTGCAGGAAGATCCTAAATTTAGAGGAAAAACATCAGAATTATAACATTTATCTGGTAGAGATTCATCCTGAGAGCCCTGAAACCTGCAGGAAAAAGTCATATTTATGAGAAAAGCATTAAAATTACCAGATATGCAAAGTAAATGAAGATGAAGACGAGGGTCCTGGTGCTCAGATGAAGATGAGGGTCCTGGTGTTCAGATGAAGATGAGGGTCCTGGTGTTCACATGAAGATGAGGGTCCCGGTTTTCAGAAAAAGATGAAGATGAGGGTCCTGGTATTCAGATGAAGTTGAGGGTCCTGCTAATAAGATGAAGATGAAGATGAAGACGAGGGTCCTGGTGTTCAGATGAAGACGAGGGTCCTGGTAATAAGATGAAGATGAGGATCCTGGAATTCAGATGAAGATGAAGAGGAGGGTCCTGGTATTCAGATGAAGAGATAAAGATAAAGAGACTTTCTTGTAATTGTGCAGAAGTACAATGAAATTTGTTTGGAAGAACACGACAATTAGCAGCAGTGCAAATAGGAGTAAAAAGAGACAAAAACACTCAAAAAAAAAAAGTAAAAAATAGAATCAAACAAGGTACTTGTACAAAGTAAATGAAGATGAAGACGAGGGTTCTGGTGTTCAGATGAAGATGAGGGTTCTGGTGTTCAGAATTTCAGGTCTTCCTGCAGGACCCTCGTCTTCATCTTGATCTTGACATTCTCATCTTGATTGTGACAACTGTCGAACCCATGGAAATTCTGTCTGTCCTTCAAGGAAGACTTTGGGATTTTTGAAACTTGGCTGTATTTAGGGTTGTCCTGGGCTGAATGATTGGAACCAAAATCAGGCAGATCCATGCTGTATTCACTGAGTTTCATTTTTGCCTGAACCCATAAGTAAGTTTGAACGGGGAATTCATAGTTTATTTCTGAAGACATGGCTGAATATTTAGACGATTCTGAATACTTTGATGTAGTATTTGATTTTGATTTGTGGGTTCTCTCCATAATGTTGTCAAATACTTAAAACACTATGAGTAACAAAACAAACTCCTGAGTATCACAACAGCATGGCTGGCTGAAACTCTGCAGCCTGTTGCCCCTCTCCCTGTCCCTCTCTTCTTCTGTTGCAGCTTCTCACCAGTTCAAACACATAATATAGGCCACCAAGTTCAAATACCTCATCCAACTGTTCAAAATCTTCTAAATATTCAGCCATCACTTCAGAAACAAATTACAGGTTTCTGTGTCTGTAGCTCCACACACACTCCCCTGCTTCAAATGACAGACTACATAATAGGATGTAAACAAGGGCAAGAAGCGACATCACGTAAATAAAAAGGAAGCATTTGTCTCCATAATGTTGTCGGATACTTATCATAGCAATCTGACCTGGTTAGTCACAAAATAAACACTTTTATTGACATACTTTTGATGCAAGAAAGATCCCCACACAACCCCGTTCAGACTTAGTTTTAGTTCCTATCATTGACTTGCAGCGCTGGACTACCTACCTTAAAGGTACCGAGGAGCCGGCTACAAGCATGGAGAGCAAAGCTTAAACAAAACAAAAACAAGAGGACATGGGCCTTGACGGTCACCTGAATTTTTGATGTAGTCAGTTTTGCTGTTTATGGAAAAAAATATGAATCCATGTTTTGAATGGTATACCACTTAACTAAATAAAATTTGATTCAACAAAGTTTGTAACTTTGGGATTTTCATACAGCTACAGTCGTATAAGAAGCAAACACCCAATGCTTGTAGGTCGGATTTTTCAGCTCCATCATAGATTAAGCCAATGTTATTAATTCAGAGCTCTTTCAATTTTTAGAGAGGTTTTGCCACCACTTAAGCGGCTTCATTACTTCAGGATTGAATGCAAACTTCACAAACTTATCGAGACCTTAATTTCTACGGCATCAAGGTTAAGATTACTATTTTTAGATAAACTTTGCCGACTCCCTACGGGGAAATGTGAAACCCTGGGGCCTGGACTCTTCCATCCACAAAGTGTACTTGATTCTACCATATCTGGATGTTACGAAGATCTTTGAAATTTGTAATTAATTAAGGTCTTTGACTTCGTCTCAGGTGACCTAATAAAAACTGTCTGAAAGTGGTAAAAAATTGTGGTTGCATTTAAATACACCTCATAGTCAGCTATGCATTTATTGTGATTGACTTATGAAGTTCAGCAGTCTATATCATCATATCACACATTCTCTTTTTAAAACTGCCTATCAGTTAATTTTAAAACATTTGAATTGCCAGTAAGTTTTGAATGATGTAGTAAACGTTGAATGAAACAGGTTCTGCAATGTTGTGGAAAAAAGGAATGTGTGCTTCTGTTTAAAATGAATACCAATAAATCTCGTCAATCATTACTATTATATAAACATGTTAATATATTTTCTTACATCACACATCCTGATGATCTCTGAAGTATCCTCCGAGAAGAAACGTGGAAGACCAAGAAGGGCAGCTGTTCTCCTATTCTGACTTGTGTCCTACATAAAGTTAGACAAAAGTGAGCTCATGCAATACTACAGTGCTTATGGAAGTTCACATTGACAAATTCACACTACACATACCTCTTTATCAAGGTACTGCATAACACTTTAAAGGGTCAACCTCCTGCTTGATGAAATGACTGCTTTATACAACTGCAAGAGAAAAAAAAATAAAATGAGCTGCATGTTTTGAAAAGGATAATGTGAATCAATTTTTAACCTATCTGCATCATCTTATATCACACGAGTGACTAAGAGTGAGAGAAATAGATATTTTGGGTCCTTCTACGTGAAACTGCATTTACGTTATTAAGTATTTCTACAAAGAACCAAAAAATCTAGTACAACATTTTAAAAAAGATGCAGGGATTGGATCTAACAAATATTTGACATGATTAGATAAGTCGTATAGAAAACAAATTCCAGTATTTCAATCAATAAAAATAAAGAAAATTAATTTCCCCAAATTTCCCTTTTACAAGCTTCCAAATTTAAAAATAAAAAATAAAAAAAGTGCTCCAATGTTTTGTTTAATGTGAGTGAAAATAATCTATTTGGGACAAATTTGAGGGTGTCACCATGCACTTAATGAAGCTGTGATTAAGAATTTTATCAATATTATTCAAGGATCAAGGAATCTTTTATTGTCCTCCTGAGGCAAATCACTCTACAGTCAGCAGAACAAGAGTCACAACAATCGCGGAGTACCAGTTACATAAAGCACAGACGACAACAATAAATGGGACGAACAGATTAGTCAGTCACTTGTTTAGCAGGACAATTGCAGCAGGGACAAAAGAATGCTTGAGTCTATTTGTCCTGCATCTTGGCAGGATGTACCTGCAGCCTGACGGAAGCAGCACACACTCACCAACTATTTTCTGACCTTTTATGGAATAATCAATTTAATAACCACCAGATTAAATGAAAAATAAAATTAACTGTAGATTGTAGGGTCATTAGGAAAAGCAGAATAAACTCGACAAGTCACACACAATTCAGACAGTGCTGCAACCTGACAACGATGTTCATTCACAGAGCAGCTGCGGTCTCGAGAGGGAGCTGGGTTGTGATAGCGCGAGCAAGAGGATGAATAGAGAACGCGCGCGGCGGTAGATAAAATGTGGCGCATCAATGCAAGAAATTAACGGTATTTCAGCTCGTTTCATTACGATACGCCGTACAAACACAAATGCCTCCCCTCAAACACTCGGACCATCGACAAATACGTTGACTATATGCAGTAAATGTAAGCGTCCAAGTCTTTAGACTTCATTAACGTGTTATTAAAACTTACGGCGCCGGCTAAAAAGCGAGCCCTGACTCTAGTTGGGGGGAGGGGGTGCGTGACGTGACTCAGCTTTCGCGGGCATACCAGAACATATCCAGCACCATTTTACCGTGACTGTGTCCAAACTAGCTAACTAACAAATGGGTAACGTTAGCCAGCAGTTCCTTGCAGGCAAATGTTGAGGTCAAAAGTTTTTTTTTTTTAATCACTCCTGTCACGTCGGAAGCATTTGCAACCTAAATGAACGCCCATCAACTAAAATACGTCCCCCATGGACAACAGTGGTGTAATTACTAATGCGCCATTTCAAACTTCGACTAACGGGATGGATTAGCACAGAGAAAAACACGGAAATATAGTCATATTCGCAAAGCTCTGTCAATGTGCTGACTTTACTCCATTTTATCACAGAAGAAAATGACATTGTTTTTAAATTTTATCGACAAAAACTCAAATGCACTTTCAGAAGATAACTTACCTCCTCGCAGAGTCTCTTCTCCCAGCAGAATGGCGTATCCCTCCGCCCTGGTCAGTTGCACTTTTCTGCGTCACTGCGTCTGATTGCAGCTAGCGGGAAAACGGTGTCCCTCCGCCGCTGGAAGTAGTCCACGCTGTTTTCTATATTGTTTGTCAATAATTAAGTTGTGGTTGAAATACGATGGTTTGTCCAATTTAGAGAACTGGTGAGCACGATAATTATTAGATATCATAGCTTTACAGTTTTATTTTTGACTAATCCCAAAATTATGGTATTTCTTCTGCAGGACCCTCCTCTCCCTCCACCCAGCACCCCGTTTCTTTTATCAAGGTATAACTTACAGAAATAAGTTAAATCAACACTGAAGGTCCTGATAAAACTTACAAATAGTTAAGACAATTAATTACTTTAACTTTAATTTTCTAAAACTTATAAACTTGAGTTCAACATTCAAAACTTACCATGACAATTTGAGATAAAGAACACAAACGAGTTCACATAACTTAATGGAGCTGGTAAAAAAAAAAACAGCCCAAAACCTGTCCTCCCCAGGTAAAACTGCCCCCTAAACTAGCCTTATCAAGTAAAACTACCCCAAAACCTGCCCTTTTCTAGTAAAAGTACCCTTAAACCTGCTCTCCCTGGGTAAAACTGCCCCCAAATCTACCCTTACCAAGTAAAACTGCCTCAAACCTGCCCACCCCTGGATTAAAAAAAAAAAAAAAAAAAAAATGGGCCAAAATTTCACTCCTAATTGACACTTACCTAGAAAAACTACTCCAAAACCTGCCCTCAATGAGAAAAATTACCCCCAAATCTACTGGCCCCGGGCAAAAAACAGCCCAAAACCTTTCCTCACCAAGGAAAACTGTCCCCAAATCTGCCACCCTGGGTGAAAAGTAGCCCAAAACCTCATATTCTCTTGTAAAACTACCCCCGAACCTGCCCTCACCAAGTAAAAAAAGCCCAAAAAATGCCCTCAACAAGTGAAACTGCCCCTAAACCTGCCCTCAACGAATAAAACTGCCCCCAAATCTACCCCCATCAAGTAAAAAATAGCCCAAGGCTTGTCCTCATCAAGTAAAACTGCCCCAAATCTATCCTCACCAAGTAAAAGACGGCCCAAAACCTGCCCTCAACAAGTAAAACTGCCCTTAAACCTGCCATCCCTGAGTAAAACTACCCCCAAATCTGCCCTCAAAGTAAAACCAGCCCCAAACCTGCTCTCATTAAAACTACTCCCAAAGTTTCCCTCCCCAAGTAAAAAAAAAAAAAACCCAAAACCTGCCCTCCTCTAGTAAGAAACTGTAAAAACAGGAAGATTGTCACCTTTAAGAAGGGTCGAAAACATCAGAATTATAACATTTATCACGCAGAGATTCATCCCGAGAGCCCTGAAACCTGCAGGAAGACGTTAAATTTAGAGGAAAAACTGAGAAATTAAACCAAAACCTGCAGGAAGATGCTAAATTTAGAGGAAAAACTGAGAAATTACACCAAAACCTGCAGGAAGACATCAAGTTTAGAGGAAAAACATGAAAATAACAACTTTTATCAGGTAGAGATTCATCCCAAGAGCCCTTAAACCTGCAGAAAGATGCTAAATTTAGAGTGATAACATCAAAATTACACCAAAACCTGCAGGAAGATGCTAAATTTAGAGGAAAAACATCAGAATAACAACTTTTATGAGATAGAGATTCATCCTGAAACCTGCAGGAAGATGTTAAATTTAGAGGAAAAACTGAGAAATTACACCAAAACCTTCAGGAAGACGTTAAATTTATTACCTAAAATCAACTACCTCTTCTCCATGATTCCATTTAAACCCACATCAAAGTGGTTCCAATCGTTAGACTCTGCTATTGGTAAATTCTACTCAAAGAATAAAAAGGCTAAAATCAGTTTGACTACCCTCCAGAAGAATAAATCCAAAGGGGGACTGGAGGCTCCCAACTTCATGTATTATTATTTATCCAACCAAATACAATATCTCACCAAATGGATACATCCACATGAAGAATATAACTCCTGGCTGGAACTAGAACAGTTAGATTGTAACCAGATCAAACTCTCTGACCTTCCCTTTATCACTTCTGCCCTTAAACATCATTCCTGCTTCAAGAACCCTATGATCGTTTCTACCTTGTCTGCTTGGTGGAAAGTACTGGAAGTCACAGGCTCCCAATTAAAACCCAGTATACTCTCCCCAATCTGGCACAACCCTGATTTTGCAAACAACAACATAGCTCTTTATTTCAGCACATGGGCAGAGAGAGGGTGGGGGGTTTGGGTGGCGGGTGGGTCCTCGTGCCCCGGGTCACCTGGGTCGGTCTTGGCGCGCTGGGAGTGTCTGTAGCTGCTCCCTCTTGTTCTCCGGGTCCGCGTCGTTCACAGTGGCCCCGGTGGCTCTCTGGGGGCGCCGCCCTGTGGCTCCTACGGCCTGGGGTGAGGGGTGCCCTGTTGGCTTGGCCCTGCCTTGCCGTGATTGCTGTTCTGTGCTTCGGGGTTCTTCACACTTGCATGTTTGATCAGGTCTCGCCAGCTACTGCCGAGTCCCATTTCAGCGATTGATGGGACCCGCCAGAATGTGCTGAGAATCTCTCCAGAGTCTCTTCCCTAAACTCATTCTCTCTTGCGCTAGTATCCTCTTCTGGCCTATTCTATTCTATTCTATTCTATTCTATTCTATACTATCAAGACATCCACAATTATGGTGCTCAGTATTGTTTGTTTAATTATTTATTTATTGAATCTCTTTTTCTTTTGTGTTGGTTTGGTTTTCTTTTCTTTTTTCAAATTTTTTTTTATTGATGGATAGTTAGTAGTTGGGAATAACACACCACCTTACAATCTTTAATTGCAATAGCTCCGCCTGTTAATTTCTATCCCTGTTTGTCCTGTCCAGTCTTTGCTTCCCCCACACATCACTGAGGTGTAGCACTGCCCTCCCTGGCTTATAATAGGGAATTCTAATAAAGAATGTCTACTTAGCTTTCAGGGGAGGGCCGGTGATGGTCACACACATGCACTAAATATTAAAATATTTGGCTGCAAGACTAAAATATGCATCAGTCTCATACAATGTTGACACCTCTTTTGTCGAGTCAAACAATGACAACAAATGCAGACAAAAAAAAAAGAATGCACTGAAACTTTGCTCCCACTAGCTTAGCCTCGCCGTAGCACGCAGCTCAAAGGGGCATGTCCTATCTACTCATTCATATCTGTGAGAACAACGGTGGCTGCACATAAGGACGCCTGACGTTGATTAGCTGCGTAAATACCATTATATACAGTCTATGGTAAATACGTATGTCAATCGCATCATTGGCTGCAGCAGCCAGTCACCGGTCACTCACTGACTCACATTGAAAAATAGCACAGAATGAATTGTTACGTGTTTATTTTATTTATAATTTAGGTTGGATTTTTTTTCTGTGCGCGGAGACCGTGTCAGCAGTGCGCAATTGCGCGCACACGCGCGCAGCTTAGAGGGAACAGTGGTCAACACTGAAGAAAATCAATCTCACCAAGGCAGCAGGTCCAGACAGGGTGCTGGGCCTGGTCCTGAAGGCATGTGCAGACCAGCTAGCAGGTGTGTGGACATTTTCAACCGGTCCTTACAGCAGGCTGTAGTCCCCACATTCCTTAAATTCACCACTATAGTGCCCGTGCCCAAGAAACAGGCAGTGAAATGCCTGAATGACTACCGCCCAGTTGCCTTGACACCAATAATAATGAAGTGCTTTGAGAGGCTGGTCCTGCATTACATCAAGGACATCATTCCTGCTGATCTGGACATCCACCAGTTGCTTATTGGGAAAACAGATCAACGTACGACACCATCTCAACTGCCTGCACACGGCCCTGACCCACCTGGAGGGCCCCAACACCTATGTTAGAATGCTATTTGTTGATTTTACATCAGCATTCAACACCATCTCCCCCCATAAACTGATAACCAAGCTTGGCCATCTGGGACTAGACACCACACTCTGCTCCTGGATCCACAGCTTTCTCACCGGCAGACCACAGAGCAGGAGAGGTGACATCATCCACACTCACACTGAGTACAGGTGGTGCACCTCAGGGCTGCGTCCTCAGCCCGGCCCTGTTCACCCTTTTCACACATGACTGTACCTCCATCCACCTCTCCAACACGACAGTAAAGTTTGCTGATGACACCACCATAGTGGTGATCTTAATGAGTGTTTCTAATGTTAATGATACACACAATAGCCTTAAATCAAAATTTACATTCAGATCTATTTTTTATAAAAGATTCCCTCTCACACTGAGTATAAATTAAGTTTTACCAGGTAGATTTTGCCACACTGGTCTACAGAAAAAGCTAATTAAAATAAAACAGGTTCCATTTTGTACATATAAAACATCTTAAGTATTTCAGTAATGGAGATTCAGAGGTAAATACCAAACATATTTGTCATGTGCAATTTAAAGTTCAGCCACAAGGAGGCAGAGAAACCACAAATAAGAACCTAGTTTAACTTGTCTTGTGGAGCTGAGTTACATACCACAAACATTTGGTGTCCAGAAGACTATATTGAGACCTTTCAAAATAAATGCATTGATTTTTTTATTGTGTTTTTAAACACTTCTGTTAAAGATCTCTTGTTGAATTAAGATAAGACACCGGATTGCCTTCATTTTCTCTGCCATACCGGGATAGAAGTCTGTCTCGGAGCTACACCGCCTGGGCAGATTCTGTACGGTGAACTGGTCTGGGAACATTCTCGCTTTAGTTTCAGGCAAACAAAGCAGAACTCCTTATGACATCGACGACATATAACATTTTTGCAGTTTTGTCTACTATGTTCTATCTTCATGCCACATGTAGGACAGAGTCGGATAGAGGGGCAGCTGGTGACGCCCACCACCTCTGGCAGGTCGATGGATTTGCATGTCTGCAGCAATTGCAGGTCCCTGTTGATGCAGCCATCGTTGCCACAGCGGTCCGATCGAGGAGCTGAGCCCTTCCATGGCTTCTGACACTGCCAGCAGAACTGATAGGTTCCCCCCTGATCAGCTGTGCATATGATACATATGACACACAGGTTGGAAAGATCCTTTCTCTCCATGTTTGTTTTGCACTGGGGACACTGATGGGGTAGAACAGTGAAGAAAAAATAAACATCAGTCCACTTGATTTGGTTTTTATGTTTAAATCAGAGTAAATCCCTGAAAAGTCAGCATTAATACAACCACAGAGCACTGGACCACTTACTGGCTGAAACTCGCAGTATCCAGCAGCAGCCATGCGGGCCATGTTGTCCTCAAAGTGCTGCATTTCCTCAACAGATAAATCTGCCAGTCTGCGCACCTCTTGGTACAACCACGCCTTATTGCACCTTGTGGTCCCCTCTACCAGTGCAGGGCATTTAAATGTGCAATGCCCCTTAAAACACAAAGAAAAATCATTTTGAAATGACAGAGCAATCAAGGGACTTTTTACTTAAGTAGAATATTGAGGTAATTAAGAGATCTGACTCTACTTGAGCATTTCTCTTTCTTGCAAGTTTATACTTCTGTTCTCCTACTTTTCATATAATTTTCACTCCATCAAGGAACATGTCGGAGTTTTGTGGCAATAAGCGTCTGTCTGTCTGTCTGTCTTTTCGCAACATTACTCAAAAAACGAATAACGAATTTGGATGAAATTTTCAGGGAAGGTCAGAAATGACACAAGGACCAAGTGATTAGATTTTTGGCTTATAGTCTGGATCTGTGGATTTGTTAAAGACTTCTGTATCGTTGCGAGATAGCGGTCACTGTAACTATGATAACAAGCAAACACTACGTCAGTTGCCTGCTGACGATCACAAAATTGCGATCCTACTACAAATCGACTGCTGTGGACTTATCGGGACTTATCTGTTGGAAATCATACAAGGAACAATTGATTAAATTGTTGGGGTGTTTGCGAGTTCCATCACTTTCCACCGCCCGCTACATATTTAAGTCACGCAATTCGATATCTGTATATAACGTACACATGCATAACACACGCCTGTGCACAGCGCAAGGTCATTTTTTTTGTCGGAAATGACACGACTCAGAAGCCTTGGTGGAGTACTGCGCTCTCTGAGTACTTTTCTTGTTTTTAAATCTGTCCTGGCTTTGGTTTCTGCTTTTATATCTCCTGTCCCTATCTTTGTAAGTGCACATTTTACGTCCCTGTTCAATAAGCTACTTAGTGCTTGTGCTTCCTCTCTTTCTCTGTTTTCCCTCCTTTCTGATTGTCTGTTCTGCCCTCATTGGCTTCACCTGTATCCCGTCTCATCGATGTGTATAATCTTGTCTCTCTTTCGATTCCATTGTGCACATACAGATACTGCATTCATTATACCTGGTCCAGCAGGTTGCGACACCACTGTGTTAGAGATTCAGGAGTGACGGCGTGGCCGCAGGACATCTCCGCTCTGAGAGAGTCATCATCTGAGGCTGAGGTGGGCAAAAGCAAATATCAGCTACATTACTTGGTAATATGCAGTTCATACAGCTGAGTTCATGAAAATATGAGGGGACAATTACAGAGGAAGGGGAAGAAAAACTACTGAAACTGTTGTTTGTAGCATTTTTCTGTTCAGTGAAAAAGAAAAAGAATCTTACAAATTGGATCCAAGTCGTCCCTCCTGGTGACAAACTTGAGGGTGGTATCCAGTGGGTCATAGCCCTTCATCTCTGGTAGGCCCTGAATGCTCATGTTCTGTGTAAAAAAAAATCTGAAACCATGAATACTGAAAAATAAGATTTACAGAAACACTTTATTGAAATAGTCCATAGTATATTTTGTAACTCCCATTTTTGTTCTTTGTATTAGGTATATTTGGGGCATCAGTTTGCCTTAGGTTTCAGAGCAGTTCTCATAATTTGGTGGCTTTGACTGATGTAAACAGGAAGTATAACGCTCCTATTGAGAAAGTCTGTGGGTTACCACATGAGCTCTGTTTTATGTTCTGTAATGCTTCAACAAACTGCCACCATTAAAAGTATGCAGAATTAAAACAGACAGACACTTTATTTATCCCCTTCAGGCAATTCTAGAAGTCCAGGAGCTCACACACGCTACATTCAAGGTAGATAAGGAGACAATATACACCGATCAGCCACAACATTATGACCACTGACAGGTGAAGTGAATAACATCAATCATCTTGGTATAATGCAACATTCTGCTGGGAACCTTGAGTCCTGACTGTCCTGATTCATGTGGATGTTTGACATGTACCACCCACCTAAACATGGCAGGTCCAGCAACTCACCCAAACACCCAAGGCAACAGCAGTCCTTGATGCCAGTTGTCACACTCAACAGGATAATGCACCCCGACACACCACAAAAACTGCTCAGGAGTGACCCGGGGAACACAACAGAGCTAAGGTGGTCACCCGGGTTCCACACTCCCCAGATCCAGATCTTACTGAGCATCTGTGGGATGTGCCAGGATAAGCCTGACCTAGGTAGGTCCTACCCTGCAACCCACAGGACCCACAGAATTCACTGCCACCATCCCAGTACTACAGGACATCCCCAGAGGTCCTGGGTCCATGCCCCACTGGGTTCAAGTGGTCACAATGTTATGCCTGATTGGTGTATAAAAGAACGTGTAAATCGTGTTGGTTGAAGAAACAGTAATAAGGTGCCAAAAATGCAGGTATTTATAATAAAATAGAGTATTAGAAAAGTCCAGAAGCTTAAAATGTGAAAATAGAAATAGAATAGAAATAGAACGTACGCTAAGATATACAGACAGCTATCACTGCATTACTTTGACAAAGATGATAGATTAAAAAAGATTTAAGACAAGTCTTGAAGATAAATATACTTAATGTTCTGATTTACAAGCGCAACAGACATCATAGACAATGATATCTTTGGAAACTACATCACATTGAACCTAATGATACAATATCTTTGAAAGCATTCATATCCTTATACTTTTTGGACATTTTATTGCATCCTAATTGTATTTTAAATTAATGAAAGTGGCATTTTTCTTCATCAATTAACCCTAAATAGCCTATAATGACAAAATGAAAGCATATATTTTTTAATTTTACCAAATTTATTAAATATCAAGGATTTTCCATTTACAAAACTATTCAGACTCTTTGCTGTGGCTCTAAATTGCAGTCAGCTGTGTCCTGCTTGCTTTGCTCCTCCTTGAGATCTTAGCTGCCACCTGTGGCCGCTTGATTTGATTGGACAATTTAGAAAAAGCTCACACCTGTGTATATAAGGCCACATTCAGCTATGGAGTCCAGGGAACTGTGGTGAGATTATAAACTATACTTAAAGCTTTCAGTATTTCCATCCATCCATTATCTATACACCGCTTAATCCTCACTAGGGTCGCGGGGGGGGCTGGAGCCTATCCCAGCTGACTCGGGCGAAGGCAGGGGACACCCTGGACAGGTCGCCAGTCTGTCGCAGGGCTACATACAAAGACACACAATCACTCTCACATTCACACCTACGGGCAATTTAGAATGACCAATTAACCTCAGCATATTTTTGGACTGTGGGAGGAAGCCGGAGTACCCGGAGAAAACCCACGCATGCGCAGGGAGAACATGCAAACTCCATGCAGAAAGATCCCAGGTCCGAGCTGGGACGTGAACCAGGGATCTTCTCGCTGCAAGGCGAAAGTGCTGACCACTACGCCACTGTGCAGCCCGCTTTCAGTATTTCCTGGAGTAAACAGTTTCTTAATAACTGTGAAATGGGATAAATTTGAATCAGATGAGCAACATCTCTTTTAAACTCTTAAAACATTCTTTTATCATAAAGCCTTTATGATTGCATGATCATAGTGGTCTCTATTTTCATGCTCTTCAGCTGTTTATTTTTCACAGATTTTTTTTTTATCAAGAGTTAATAGTCTTTTTAAATGTTTGCTTTTGTAAAGAAGTTTTGTTCAGAGAAGTGCCACATAAATATAATCTAAATTACTTTCATTTTGTCATTATGGGTTACAAATTGTAGAATAATAAGTAAAAAAATCCACTTTTATTGATTTGAAATTGAATTTACTACACAGTAATTTTTGGAATTGAGTGAATGCTTTCTGAAGAGACTGTTAAGAATGGACTGATTTACTAAATGTGGTTTAAAAACCTCTGACCTGAGGAGGTTAGATAAACTTCTGGTAAAAACAAGTATCATGGCAGCCATCAGCTGATTTTATCAGCACCAGTAACTGATACTTCAGGAAACTTGCAGCTGATTCTAGTCCAAAACAAGTGAAGCTACTTTCATTTATGAGATTATTATGGCCAAGTTCAGTTTAACACCTGGTAGAATAATTGCTGCAACAACAACAACAAACAAACAAAAACAAAACAGGAAAAATCCATTTTCCCTCATTTTTGCACTAGTTGAAATCAGTAACTTTGACTGACTAGTAGATGTAGTTTAAAAGCAGAGATGGGACATAATAATAGATTTAAATGAAGAAATGTCATCTTACCTCTGGGGCACAGCTTCTATCTCTGTAGTTTTATCTCTGTGTTAAACCAAACGCAGATCAGTCACATCTGAAGCCAGTTCTGGAGGATTATTTTTGCGTAAAATCGAAACTTTTGGAGAGCCGTCGCACCGGGCTGCGTCTATTTCCTGCTGTGCGTCTTTTGTTTGTGTGCGTTAAAACCCTCCTCCTCCGGAAACGAAAGTGAAACAGCAGGACTACGAATCAGCACGGTGAGTGTTCTCGTGTTTTTCCCTCCCATTTCATTACATTCAAATAGTCCTCGTGTTTCTTATCACAGCTATGTTGTGTATTATCTGTAAGGCGCCTTATTGTGAGTTCATTCGTGTGTTGCTCCAAGTTTCTTTTTAAAACATCGCATTTGGAGGCGGTGGGGGTTGGAGGAGAGGCTGCACGGGTTTCTAGGACACCCCAAACACTGCTGCTGTCTTCTGTTTAGGCAAAATGTAGAATCAGTTGTTTGTTTAGACTGAAAATCCAGAAAGCTTTGAGCTGCTGTGTTGCCATTTAAGTTAGAAATCATCTTCCTGTATAGAGTATTTAAGAAAATAAAGAATTTATCGATCCCTTCCTTTGGAAATTCACGTTACAGCAGCTAGATAGATGAAATACAAAAGCAGAATGAGGGTAAAAGTAAAGATATAATAAAGTTTAAGACATGATGGATAATTTACCCAGTTGTAGGACACACATCGTGTTGTTACATTTAAACAGAGTAAGTGCCATATTTCTGTTGCACCTGAAACTTATAGAGAGAAAAGACCACTGTTAGATGCTGTTATTGCACTGGAAGGGCTATAAATGAAAAATAAAAAAATAAAAATACAGATTTACACGATTAAAATGTGTAAGCAGTGGTGAGAGAAACACTCCAGGGAGCTTCAGTGAAAAGAAACCAGACTTCTTTAGGTTTCACTCATCCAACAGGCTTCTTCAGCCTCTTCTGATGCAGATATAAGACCGTACCACTGAGATTGGAGGAGCTTCAGTAAACTTAAGATTCTTCCCCTGTGGCACAGATGTAAGATATTTAGTTGCTGTTGATATGAACCGTCTCTGCTCCTAAGTAAGATCCGCTCATTGGCTGCTCAAGTAAGTTACTTCACACACCATGTGGATTTAAATAGTGCAAATATGACATAATAAGTGTGAAAATAAACATGGTGTGAACCTTGAAATTATATTCTCATATAAGGAAGTAGCTTCACTTGTTTATTCTTTTAACAATGTATTCCTGTAACTGGATATCAGCTGGATAGTCCCAGAGTGAGTCACCGATTATTGAACTCATGAAATTAAATATTTACCTCAGATTACTTTTTACTTATTTAACCTTTATTTAAACAGGTAGGTTAGTTGAGAACTGATTCACATTTTGGCAGGTTTTCAAACCACTAACTATTAGTAAATCAGTCTGTTCTTAACATACAAACATGATACACTTCAGAAAGTATTCACACAAGTCCACAGCCTCTTGGATGAGAGAAGTCCATTTGCTTTTTTACTGAAGCTCCCAAGATTCCCACAAACTGGATGACAGAGAATCTAAACAGAAAAGCGCTGAGATTAAGCAGCAACATCTCCATACAAAAGTGCAAAAACACAAGTAAAAGTCCACTTTAAGGCACAAAACGGGAAAACAGAATAAAAGAAAGTAGACAAAAAGTGTACAGAAGGCGAAGCAGCAACTAGTCTCTTTGGTCACTGATTAAAACCCCTAAAATCTCAACTTTGTGCATCAAAGTCTCAGGTTTTTCCATTAAATTATACCATCCTGCCTTAAAAGTGACTTGGATGATGGGTAATTGTAACAATAGTTCTTGATCATGTGTTATAAAATTGATCATATGTTTAATCAGGCTTCGAGTAGTAAGAAGTTTCTTCAGATTTGTGCTTCTGCTTCACTGCATTTTGGAGAACAATATTGCAATTCTTACCCTTTATTGACACGTATGGTGTAAATCTTCTTCAGCATAATGTCGTAATACTCTTTCATTATTTTTACTGTTTGATGTTGCCTTATATTGTTCTGTATCTGTCCGCTTTAAAAGCCATCAATGAAAGAAGTTGTCATGTCAAAAATGCTAAATTCTGACCTTCAACTTTGTCTTTGTCTCTTAACTTCCATCTCTGCATCTGGAAAAGAGATGTTCAAATGGAAAAATGCCATCACTCTCATCAGAAGGACACCAGTATGAATCGTTACCGTGTAGAAATGTTCAGAGAGAAACTGAACAACTGTTCCATCTCAGGTAAGAGACATGAAGTGTCCAGTAAGCGTTGTGTCACAGATTTTTGGCTGAATTTTGAGAGTTTCTTATGTTTCCATACAGAAGTGAAATTTAAATTAAAGGTTCTTGAAAATGGAAGAAAGTGTATCGACCTCATATGTATGTTGCACTTTTTTGAAAATCTGCTGGAGCCATTTTATCATTTGGATCTACTGGAAACGGTTTTCTTTGTGTTCTCACCACATTTCACGTTTTTGGGAATTATATTTCTAGAGACGTTGAACCCTAAATATGTCTTCCCAGCTAAGATGCTATTTTTAATGGAAAATAGGGAATTTTCCAGGTGTGAAATACTGAGACATTCTCAAAATTCTGCCAGAAAGTTCTTAGTTTTTGGCCCAACTTGCCACATTTACTCAGACTGAACAAGAGACAGTACAGCAACATATTCCATGAATTCCAACTGACCCCTCTGTTGTGTGGCTCATACATGTCAGAGTTACATGATAATGTGGCAGTTATGTGTCTCACATCTGTGTTGTGTCTTTAGATTACCATGGTCTGATCAGTCCAGGCCTGACATGTTATCTGAACAGTGTACTCCAGGTGCTCTTCATGACCGAAGACTTCCGGGAGGCTGTGAAAAGGTTTGAAGCGTCAGTTTGAGACATGTAGATGCAAATAAAAATCAAAGAGTTGTTTTACCAAGCTCTTTTCAGTATATTAACAAAATGGTTCAAATCCAGGAGAGTTATTGTACTGCTACAGCTGGAAGTTACTGGTGCAATCAAGAAATAACCCGACACAAAGCGTCCAAGAATCCCTCAGTTTGTTTTACACTGAGTTTTTGTCTTCACTTCTGGCAATGACAGTTAATACAGAAACACATTTGAGCACCTTGAATTGCCTTGTGCATGAATTGTGCCATACAAATAAACTTGGCTTGCCTAGTCATTGTTTTGTGGAGAACACGATGATAATTAAGAGCCCTAATCCTGATTGGTGCATGTAGAGACACATAAAATAAAAGCACCCAGACAATGAGTAAAAAGGGAAAATGCATTAGAAGTTTTGCAATCTAACACTAGACTTAGTGTAATTTGGCACCAGCATACATGTTAGAAATAAATACAGTTATTGCAAAAGTTTGCATGAAAATTTATCCTCAAGAATAAATGAATGCACACTCACTCCTTGTTGGAATTTAATTTGCCAACATTTCTGGCATTTCTGGTGACCAGTGCTCAGTCCTTTATAATGCTTGTGGTTCTGCTCTGTGGTGATATTGCAGCCAGTATCTTCCCTGTTTACAGTTTTTATGCTCAGCTAAGATAAACAGATGTTGGTTCCAGCAGAAACTCACAGAATATTGCCTAAGAACTGAGTGAAAAACAAGGACAGAGAATAGAGTCTGAAATCCCATCACATCGAATCATATTCAGTAATCTGACTTCACTGGCTGCAGATTTAATACTCATGCTTCTCACTGTGCCACAGATCCTGCAGTAAAGATCCAAAAACCATTGACCAATGTCTAAGAGGGCTGTTTGTCGATCTGGAGGGAAAAAAGGCAGAAACGCACAAGATTATAAAAATGCTGGACATCACAGACGGTAGGTTTTGATTTGAGACGTCTCACTGCTGCTTGTTTGTTAAAATCCTGCAGACTCTTTAATCCTGGGATCTTCAAGATGTAACTTTTTGTCCATTCATTCCTGCTTTCAGTGTACGAGCAACGGGATGCCGCTGAGTATTTTGAGAAGATCCTGTGTCTGACCAGTCCAGAGGCTTCCAAGGTAGGGGCTGATGTATTTAAATGTAATTGTTATTGTTTTCAGGGGGCAGTGCACATTTAACACTGACTTATGGCACTTTTCTGGAACAACAACAGGCTATAAATAACTGTGCTATTGCATTTATATACATGTCTGGGATGTTTTCACTTAGATGTGTAAATGTGTAAATGTGAGGGCCCTAGTGTTGATGACGTGAAAAAAACAGGACAAACTTTTTGTGTCATATAAACGCTTGCTGTCAGAAAAATGTGTCTTGCCCCTTTAAAGAGTTGCAGACCAGCTGATGCACACATCAATCTTGCTTTCTCCTCCACTTCCCTCCTGACAGTCAACAGATTATACTTCTCTCCATGTGCCAGAGATGTTATTCATCTGCAGTCGCTGAAATGATGGTCGATTAAAAGCTCACAGTTACTGAAATCAATATATCACAGAACTGACAAGTAGCTCTAAATCTCTGTAGGAACTAATGAAGTTAGGGATTTGTTTTTTGGTAAAGTAACCGTTGTTTGGAGCAGCAGGATCAGTGATAAATGAAGTATTGATCCTTCAAGTAAGTAAAAGTCAAATGTTTCATTATAAGTAATGTTCTGCTTTTTAAATATTCCTTAAGTAAATGTCAGAAAAACACATAAAAAGACCTCAATATGCAGCATTTTACTCTTGTATTTGTTAAACTGATGCTAATTGTGAACTATTTAATAGAGCAGCAGCTACTTTATTTTATTAGTAGATTCAACTGCTAGTCATTTTAACCCTTTACTTCTTTTATTCCTTTATTGTTGTGTTTCTAAATTATAGTGAGAAAAAGGCATCATATTTACTCAGAGCTCAAAGTGACACCATCAGATGTCTTGTTCTGTCTGACCAACAAACCAAACCTTTAAACGGTTCATTTTTACTTGAATGATACAGAGAAGCTGCAGTTACTCTTTTTTTTTTTTCTTAATCCACTTTTTTCACAAAAATGACTTGTAATAGTTATTTGGTTCTCAAAACAATACATTTTTGATAATTGACTAATCAAAGCACTGATTAATCTCTTAATTGCTTATATACCTTTGGGTGGTTGCATTTTTTGAATGATTGTTATCCGAAATGTTCGTCATATGTTTTATGTGTAGGGGTTACAAAATACTACCAAAATTACTACTAAGATACTAAAATGTAAATGCACTCATTGAAGTTACTATTCTACTTTTCTGTGTAGATATTCAAGGGGGAGTTGAATCATAAGTCCACATGCTGCAGGTGCAACAAAACAAATGATTCAAGAAGCTTTTTTTGGATTCTGCCACTCGCGATGAAAGATTCCCTTCGTCAAACCTACAGTGTGGTACGATCTTTTCCTCTAACACCTGTATTTTACCCTTTTAGAGATAAAGGATAAATTAATCTCTGTTCCCAGGTGGATGGACTGAAGTCTTTCTTCGAGGTACAAAAGGTCTGCGGGGACAACCAGATGTACTGCAGCCAATGTAATAAAAAGCAAGATGCAGACACTGTGAGTAATAAATCTGATCTTGTTCAATCTTTATTGAAATAGCTGACTACCTCATAGTCATGCAGTTACTGCCATTCTGTGTTCTAGGACTGGGAATTGACACAAAATCCAGATGTTCTGACCTTCCTACTGAAGAGATTTACGTTTGATTACAAGTGGAAGTGTTATGTCAAGCTTCACTGTGAAGCTGATATACCCCAAACTTTACACATGGAGGTACTTTATGTAGACCAGCAAACTGTTATCATTTACACAACCGTTCAAAAGTTTGGGGTCACTCAGACAATTTCATGTTTTCCATGAAAACTCACACTTTTATTCATGTGCTAACACAATTGCACAAGGGGTTTGGCTAACACAATGTAGCATTAGAACACAGGAGTGATGGTTGCTGGAAATGTTCCTCTGTATCCCTATGGAGATATTCCACTAAAAATCAGCCATTTCCAGCTAGAATAGTCATTTACCACATTAACAATGTCTAGACTGTATTTCTGATTCATTCAGTAATATCTTCATTGACAAACTGCTTTTATTTCAACAATAAGGACATTTCAAAGTGACCCCAAACTTTGAATGGTAGTGTACGTGTTTCTTTTAAAACGCTCACAACTTTGTTTGATTGCTCTCTCCTCAGACGTGCACATACGACCTCTACGCTGTTGTTAACCACTTTGGTAATCTAACAGGAGGTCATTACACTGCAGAAATCAAATCTTTTGAAACTGGGGAGTGGTATTGCTTTGACGACGACCGCGTAAGAAGGCTACTATTTCTATATGCAGACAGATTCCACCAATACTCAGGCATTTAAATGTTGAACAACGTGAAATTAAACATTTACATCCGTTTATTTTCAATTCAACAGGTCACACGATATCTATTTAAGATGGGAGACAACTCTCTGAGGTAAAATGTATTTCCTGTTTTCTTGGAGATGAGGGGTATTTCCTATAAACTGTATATAAAAGATGGATGTCACCTACTGGTTTTTGGACCACTGTTTTGAAATCTCTAGTTGACATTTGGCTGTTATGAGCTTAGTCTTTAGAAACCAGATACGAGTCCGATTATGAACTCGGAGATGCTATGTACATCCAATTGGTATGTCAGTCGCAGGGTAGGCCCACCCTAAAACACTTATTTTACTCAGAAAGGGACAATAATTTCCAAAATGAAGATCATGCTTTATTGAAGGAGACTTTAACCTAACAATTGAGTTCATAAACTTGTTAGAAAAATCCTTACTGAAGTAGCAAATCAAGTGAGAGTTAAGGTCATTTTCTCACAGACTTCTATACAATCTGACTTCTCAGTCCTTGCAACTACAGGATTCGCCCCCTGCTGGCTGTGGAAAAGAATGCAGCTTTATTTCACATTGGCATTGGCTTCACAATTTTCTTTTGTTGATCGCATTTTGCATCTGACTTTCATGGTGCCTTTATTGGTCTGACATCTCCTCTCAAAACAGGTCTTGTGCAGCTTACCTCCTCTTCTACAGAAAGGGTAAGTCTGCCATAGCTTAGTTTATTGACTTCAGTTTGACTCTGTGTTGATTTTTAAGGGCAAAAATGATGCACATTTAAATTATGTTTGGCAGCAACATGGAAGCTCCACAACCTGCATGAACCTGAATCTTTTGTTGTTTTCATATCAGGTTTAAGTTTAGAGTTGTGTATGAGCACCAATGCACTATGGTTAATAATATTTAAAGAACAATGACTGATAATCTGAGTTGTTTTAAGCGAGTGAAGAGAAAGAACTGAAGTACCACCTTCCTGAAGTTGTATTTTTACATTCTGCATCTCATTTCTTTTTAGGTATGGTCTGTTTGTTGTTGCACACATACATCTCACGCAGAAATGGTGACGTTCACAATAGTTGCGTAACGGAATCATCCTCAGCTCCATAGAAACCACGAATGACATCCACTTGTTTTAAAGCACTGCTTTTTTGAAAATTAATTGTAAATAACCGTGTATAAATTTAGGTACTTTTAAGATGTGTCATCAATGTTTGGTAATAATTTTCACTGTTTCTGTTCAAAGTAAGCAGACATCCAGAAACGACCAATAGAAGTGACCAGGAAGCTCAGTGTGCACATTCAGACACCGACGCTGAAGAAAGACGTGACGAAGCAGAGGAAGGACAGGCTCTTAATCCTCGTTTTTATTTGAATTATGATAAATTAACCAAGAGCCATGATGATGCTGTGGGGAGGACACAGACAAACTCTTTAGGTCATAAACAGACAAACCAGAGAGCAGCAGGGGTGAGGCAGCAAACCAACACAATCCCTCCAAGAGACAGTGAAGCAGGAAGAGGCAACTACAGTCCAAATGTGGATTATAGCTGTACAAGATCAACTGTGAAGCCTGCAGAAAGAAACAATGTGAAAATGAAAAGGGAGAAAGTAGCAGGAAAGAGTGTTCAACAGAGAACAGAGACTAATGTCCGTGATATGAGCGACTCTGTTGTAATGTCGTGTAATTTCTACTCTGATGGACATCCTTGTTCTTCAGGTATTCAGGTAAGAGACTCGTACAGTCAGTGTAGGAGGAATAAAGCCACCGAGTCTAACGGTTCACCAAATCTGTGTAGAAAATCCAACAGCTTGAAAAGAAACAAGGACAAAAAGCAGCATGTTGTCAATGCAGACAGCAGCTGCACACCAGAGAGTGGAAAAACGCCTGAGAGAGAAAAGAGAAGGCAGAAAGTGAACTGAAATCCATGGAAGTGATCAAATAATGAGAATAATATCTGTATCTTGATGTGGTAAATTGTCTGTCTTTAGGATGATTGGATTAACTTATTTTTTGTATTTATGTTTTTTCAGTATGAAGAAATTTCAAGAAATGTCAGCTGCTGTGAACTGTGACTGTGGATGATTTTGTTCACATGTTTTGTATGACAGTATTATGTTAATATTCATTCTAACTAACGCTCTACATACATGCACAAGCATCATCTATTAGATAATCTCCATTCATGTCAGGAAAGCATTTCAATTTATTCAGTAACTTCCAGGAAATATCCAAAAGAGAATTTTATGTCACTGAATACTGCTACTGTATGTTTTGGCCAACCTGAAATGTAAAAAATTTAATCTTTATTGAGAATTTCGGGAAGGGAAGAGAAAGACTGCAAGCTTTCATTATATGAGGTGCAGCCTTTATTTCCTGCATGCTGTCACACTAAACAGCAACCAAATAATATGCAAGAAATCTGCTTTCAGTTAAATTTCAAAAGAAGTTTTCATGCAGACTTGTAACAAATAATAAACACTGCTTGTCCTGTTGTGAAATGTATTTATTTCATGAAAGAATAAATTCACTTCTTTCAAATGTGCCATTAATCGCCTCTGTTTACAGATTTACCACACCAATGAGTTGTATTAAAATGCTTTCTAGGATGTCAATTGTTTGCTAAATTTGAAAATTTACTTTCATATGAGGATCAAATGAGTAAACAGTTTAATTCAATTTATTCAATTTACTGTTTTTTTTAACAAGTTTGTCATTTTTGAAGAATTGCAAGCAAAAATCTGCATTTTGCCAAAAAATAGTTTTGGACTATAAATCTGCAATTTTACCGTTTTTGAACTAGCAAAAAAAGAGATTATTTTAAATATATTTTCCAATGTTTGAATAGAAATAATGTGTATGGTAAGTCATTTTTGTTATTTAACAAATGTTTCCTGTTTTGAGTAATTACACATAATATCTTGTGAAATTATAGAAAAAAAGATAATTTTCACATCAAAAAATCTGTATTTTTTTAATGTGGTAATTTGTTTCTTTACCACATTGAACTCTAAAATTGTGCTGTTTCTTTCTGTTTGTCTACAGCAGTCCACTGCTTTTTAACTCATTTCTGAACACCTACTGAACTCTTTTTTTAAATTATTTACTGTACAGAGATTGTCTTTTTCCCTCCCTGGCATAGTTCAGTACTTTATATAATTACAATAATTTTTCTTTTAATCCAGACCAGACCATTCTTTACCTTCTGCAGGACAATCTAGTGTAAATTTGACTCTTCGTTTATTTATAGTGATTTTCGATCTGATTTTCACATTTTTTTCAATTCAAGAATGAAAGTGAAAGTAGTTTTACTGGTTCTCTCTGACGCAGCTTCAATAGACAAACAACCACAACAGCTCGACAATCCAGTCTGTGAAAATAACGGGTCAAGCCAAAAGCTCCCAGAAAAAAAACACAAGAATGGTTTTCAGGGTCGTCGTGTGGAGTCTCAAATGGGAGGAGATGTTGATCGACCTGTGCGACACCGAGGAGCAGTTTAAGACCATCACAGTGGGGCAGTTGAAGAATAAAATCTTGTCGAAGCTTCCCGAGAACGCAGGTAAAAAAAAAAACAAAAAAACTTCATTTCACCAGCAGGCACCGTTAAAGTGAATTATGATCTATGTATAACAGACTAAACAGATTAATGCTGCATCCCCGGCACCTGGGAATGAAGTTACAGGAACTTTTGTGGCGACAGATCAGGTAGAATCACTGTGGTTACGTTCTGAGGTTCAGAACTGAAACAGACACTTTAGTATTTAGGCTGCAGGTTAGAATCCTGTCATTATATAGTTAATATTAACATTAGACTGTTAAATATTGAACCCTAACTGTTGCTGGTTGGTTTTAACTTCCTGTGTGTGTGTGTGTGTGTGTGTGTGTGTGTGTGTGTGTGTGTGTGTGTGTGTGTGTGTGTGTGTGTGTGTGTGTGTGTGTGCGTGTGTGTGTCAGTCTTAGATTATATCCGGATGTTCTGCATAGATCATCTCCGACTGACCTCCATAGAAAAAGCTCTGGGAAGAGACTCCACCCTGCTGTGTGATTATGGAATCCGACACATGTCCCATATATATATGGTTCTTTCTGTACCAGACGGAGGAGGGTTTTCCATGAGGGGAGATGGAGGGATGGGTGACAAGGACAAAAACCGAAGTAGAAGAAAAGCTCAGTGACTTTTAAACCATTTTAGTAACACAACTGCACCACAGTGACCCAAGCTCCAAAACAGTGTTTTGTGTAACAAAAACACAGGATGTGGGCATTTTGAAGAACGACTGGATTGGAAGAAGTTTTATGAAAAAGTTTTATTAATTACAATAATCCCTTCGGATCTGAAAAGGGTTTTGATGTAACACTGCACTGCCGCTTGCCTCAGACTATGAAGATCATTGAAATCCCCACCTCTATCTCCACCCCCTCCTCCACCATTCACTGCAGCTCGAGCACACCAGCTCACCTACGACTCTGCATCAAAGACCGGTTGTTACTCTGGGAGTCATACATGATGGAAAACCAAACCCTGGAAGCTGACAGGATGACAGTCTTCGGTTCACTGCAGCTTGAAGACAGAAATGCTGTTTGTTTTATCCTGTATAAGCTCATAAAATCTAATGAAGTGTGTCATTATGTATGTAGGTGAAGGTGTCTGTTGTTTTTATATTCATTTTTCTTAATTTCTTGGATATTAAACCACTTTTTCAGTCTCTGGACTTGTAGAGTGTTGTATTTGGATTATCCCTTAGGTGGTGCTGCAACTCCTCCTGGACTTATCAGGTTTAGTTCAGCTTGGAAGGCCTGAACTCAGCCTGGTGCAAAGACTGAAACAAACAGAAGTGTGATTGTAGCTCTACTAGAAGAACTGTGAAGCCTGTAGAAAGAAACAAAGTGAAAACTAAAAGGGAGGCAGTAGTGGAGGTACTGATGGAGGAGAAGAGTGTTGAACAGAGACTCTGATGTAAAGTCATGTCATTTCTACTCTAATGGACATCTTGTACTTCAGGTATTCAGGTAAGAGACTCATACAGTCAGTGTAGGAGGAATAAAGCCACTGAGTCTAACTGTTCAGTCAAGCAGATTTAGTTTATGCTGTTTAATATGTCCAGTGGTGCTATTAACTCACTCACATACATGCACAGGAAACATTAAGGCAAATCATCAGGAAGATAACCTGCTTTCGTGTCAGAATGAACCTTTAAACTGTTTATCGCAGTGTTTTCTTTTTAAACAATGTACTATTGTTTTATGTATCAACTGTTAAAAAAAAGAAACAAAAAACACTGGTCAAACTGTCCATTTGTCCACATGAAAAATCTGTATTTTGCAAATAATTC